>KZ508551.1:0-10489 GCA_002844005.1 Limosa lapponica baueri | reverse complement strand
GACTCGGGGTTTTTTTCTGTCTTCAAGTCTGCCACTTTCACCCATCTGCAACCCATTGCTTATTTGAAAAGAGGGCTAAAAATACTTACAGGCATTATCTCCACAGTTAGTTGCAGAGAGACAGCAATTTGTTGACGTACCAAAGGCAGGTGCACACTGACATCCGCTAGAGAATTTAGAATAATCAAAAATAATTTTCCGTTTGAAAATTTAATTAAAAATAAAAGGTGCCACATCTCATAAATTGGTAGAGGGTCTTCTGGTGAGTCCTGAGATCTCCCTGTGAAAGGAGAGATGAAGGGTCATCTCTGTAGTAGAGATTTGCAGCCTGGATACGTTCAGTGTAGAAAAATGTACATTTAGAAGGTCCTTTCATGTTGGCCTAAGAGAAATTCTGTTAGAGGCCATCATAGCCTAGTACAAACTTGTTGGAAGTGATCATACTTGGGCAGTGATAGTTACGTGCTACATGAAGCCTCCTAGGAAGTGAGTGCAGATGTAGGTGATAGGAAAAAAAACCTGAAAAATAAAAGCCTGAGATTGCTATGACAGTCAAAGACAGAAATGAGCTGAGTTTGGGAATGTATTTTAGAAATATTTAAAATACAATTTTCTCAGCTGTAATGGAAGACAGAATTTAAAATCTTTCTTGGCCAAGTTCAGCTGACTTCTTTTAAAAGAAGATTTCATTGAGAAAAGGGCAGAAGGACAAGCCGAGATATTTTAAGATCAGACTTTGCAAGTACCACATACAGGAAAATATAGTGCTAAATGCTTTCCCCTTGACAAATGTGGTTCTGCTGCCATATGATCCATATTTCCAGCTCTAGGATGTATCACCCTGAAAATTGCAAAACTAAGTATTAAGAAATATGCCTTGAAAATGTGCCAGCTAAGTTCCTTAAAAGGATCTGAGAAAGGATGACTCACTACTTAAATGGCCATTCATTGCATCTGCAGAGCAGATTTCAGGTTAAATTCTCCGAAATAGTCATGATTTCTTGTAGAAGCTCCTCCGTGTTGCAGAGCCAGTGCTGCAGCAGCATCCCATTGCTGAGGTCCTGGTGAGGTGGGGGGAAGGGAGGTGGCATCAACCTGGAAGAGAGACGGGGTCCAACAGAGGCATCTACAGCCATCCTGAGCAGTGAGGAGAAGGAGCACCGAGGCTACCCCTAAGAAGGTTTGAACTCTCTGAGTTGATGGAAAGCTGATCTAAAGCAGGGTTTGGGTGTCAAATGGCTGGTTAACCGCTGGGGTCACCAGAAAGAGCGTATGTGAAATATTGTCTTCTTGTCCCAGGGTGTTGTTTATGGTGTGTGAGGCAGGGCTTGGGCATCGCAGTGATATATCTGACCAGCCTGTGACCTGTTGAGGCACGGACTGCAGTTGGTATTTCATATCTATGTTCATCTCTCCATCTTCCTTTGCTCTCCTTGCTGTTTTATATCACAGAACCTTGTTTAAAGCACATCTTGGTATAAGATCAGTGTGGTTTTTTCCATTTAGTCAGTATTTCTGAATTTCTACCTTAGCCTAGATGTTTTGTGTTGGGTTTTTTTTATTTTTATTTTTTCTTTCTTTTTCTTCTCTCTCTCAATAAAACCTGCTTTTTCAGTCTCTATCTGCTGTTTTCCTGCAAGCTCCTGGGGCGCAGCTATGCCTGACATCCCTTCCTAGCTCAATATGCTGATGGGGCAGAGCTGAAGTGACAAATCTTGAGCTGGTGCAGAGCTGAGACATTGAAGCTTATTCCCAAGTGACCGGTGCTTTTTGCTTGTTAAAACACACATAAAATAACCTTTACTCGAGCAGTTCCTTTTAAGATTTCTGTCTTCTTGGTCATATAGGAATTTGACTTTTGCAAGTTGTTTGACTAAATACACCAGATTTTCTTTACAAAGTATATTTCTGGCATGGAGTGCTTCAGTTTTGATGAATGTAAATTCAGGTGCTCTGTAGGAGCTTACCTTTCAGAAAACACTAACTTCATCTGCTGAAAAGCAGATCCCTTTAAGCGTTTATCAGATTTTTAGAGTATCCTACTACAACCATTTGCAACCTTGAACAGTCTCAGCTGGCACGGGGTAGGTAAAGCCACCAGCAATGTGCAGCCTAATGAGCTCCGTGTTTAGCTGCCGTGGTACGTGCCAGGCTTTGACTGACAGCCTTTTTTGCCGCTTCCTGAGTGGAACCAGCTTATTTCTGTCTTTTCATTAGACGGAGAGAGCTGTGCATCAAGGCAGTGACTTTCATCGTTGTTTCTTATAACTTCTTATCCATATTTGAGGAACCTTTACTGAATTTTTCTATTTGGTTGGGTGCACTGATATATTTTTGCTCCCTGTGTTCAATTATTCATTTTTCTTCTTTGAACCTTGAGAGCAAAATAAACCAGGAAGAATCCAGTTATATGGGCTTCCAGATTTCGAAGATTCATCAAAACTGTGCTATAATCTCTTGCAATTCCTTATGGAGGAAGGATCCAAACTCTGCTGAAGTCAACGTGAATCTCTTGCTAATTCTCGTGTTACCTTACTGGTTATTCTACCTTTGGCTCTGTAAGGATGGTAAGTAAATATCAATTATTTTTTCAGACAGACGTGCTTGTAGAGACACCACACTTAATGGTACTCTGTCCTAGGTTGTTGTCATGAAAGCTCAGAATAAAGGCACTTAAATAAGATATACACATTTTATTCCTATTACTGGGAAAATCTCATGTTAAGAAGTTTATGTGGGACAGGTGAAAAGGAGAAGGAAGGAAGAATGAGAAAGGAAAGTAATCCATTGCTTAATGGTGGTTGAAACTGGGGAGGGCAGAAAAAAGCATCTGAAAAGAAAAAAGAACAGTTATTTTCTCATAAACATCAAAATACAAGTTCAGGTTGACATACCATCATCTAAATCCCAACAAATTTGGATGATCTCTTTTCTTCTCTAGCACGTTTCATGGAAGCCAGTACAGATAAAGTCCTCACTTCATCTGATCTGAGGCAGAGGGAGAAAGTCCTTCAGTACATCCCAGCATATTTTTGAGGTTGCAATAAGAGGCTGTGATGGGGAAAATGGACATGTCTGTCGATGAATATTGTACATGTTGCCATGAGTGTCTCATGTATGAAACTGTGTGGAAAATAGAATAAGTTTTCTTTCTGTCTGCTGTTAGCTGTGATTAAATAGAAGAAATGCTGTGATTTATTTTACAAAGTTTGCATAATGGCCTTGTTTCCCCTGAGTTTGGGAAAGAAGGGGAATATTCTATTCACCAATCACAGAATCGATTCTAATGTCAGGTGTTCATTTCTTTTGTCTCTGTTAAAGTCTCTTGTATTCTTATCTGTCTCCACCCTGGAATCCAGGTCTTCATGTGGAGCATGTCTGTGTATGTTCCACAGGTGTGTGTTTTGCAGTGGTAAACCAATATTTTCCTTTACAAAGTACAAGCAGAGCAATTTTGCCTCAGGTAAATTCTTTCTCCAGGAAAACCCGTTCAATAATGCTTCAGGGCTTGTATCTCAAGATGAAATAGAGATCTGTCTTGCTGGTAAGATGAGAGTAAATTTTCATGTTTGACAGCTGAAGGAAAATTAGCAGAAAAAAATAAAATTAAGGAGGGGGAGAAGCAACCAAACACAATAAACCCCTCAGAATATATATGCATGGTAGGCTTACTGCTTTTTCGTAGCTTTTAACGTGATTTTCTGTCGCCTGTGAACTCTATTGAGCATTTTGGTGACAAGCACTGTTCTGCTGTGTTGGATGTATACATTGAGTAGTAGGAATGGGTACACATTGGTTGTCTTTAGAGGGAAAAGAGACATCTATGGTGGTGAATTTTCTATTTCTAAGGTAGCTGTTCTCTTTTTGAGGTTTAACTGTTAGAAGACAGACATTTGAATTTCTTTTTTTTTTTAATGTAAGGTCAGAGATCCAACTAAGCTGTAAGCTACATACCTGAATTTTTAATTCATTTACTTTTCTGTTTTGATAGCTTCATTTTTTGTCTCTATATGGTATTGATGAGGTTTGGTCTTCTTCCTTACTCAAAGGTGGAGTCCTGGTCTGCTGGAGCTTTGCAGCCAGCACAGGCACCAGGATGGTCCTCACGGCAGCATTGGTCTGAGGTGGCCATGCATCAGCATGTGACCAGCTTATAATTAGTTTGCATTTCTTTACAGCTTCTCTTTTAGGCGAGGGAATTGCATAACTTAACATGAGTAATACTAATTATTTTGGATCTGTCATTGCACAACTGCTGATGAATAATGCAGATACTGCTGTGGTGCTAAATGCAGTTGTTGGGGATTTTTTGCCTTTTCCCCTCATCATCTGTCTTGAAGTATTGTGACATTGGATGACACAGATAAACCTGAATTCTGTAATTAAGTTTTATTTTAATGATCCCGGAAAATATTCAATTTTGCATGTTTAAATGTGGCTTAATGAGTCTCTTAGCTTTCCTGTCTGCTTAATACACTGCTGACATTTCTCCATTTGGATAACAAGATTTAGTAGGATAAAACTATCTTCAAAATGCTCCACACTGGCATATTTAAGTTTTCATATTAATGGAGGTATTTTTGTGCCATTAGATCAGTGATTTTTTTCCATTTATCTGTGGAAGACCAGATCAGGCCTATTGCTAAGCAAATAACAGCCAAAGATGAGGGGGGAATTTCAGTGTCTATGAATTTGATTTTTCTAAAAGAATTCACCTTATTTTCCATAAGCCTTGGTGTGATTAGGATTTTTTGCACTGCTGCTTCCAGAAAGCAAGCTTTAAGCCTTTTTGTACAGGCTTTTGCATTTGTAAAAAAAAAAAATAAAATAAATAATCATATTTGATGAAAGCAGTGACTGAAACCACAGGCGTCTCACCCCCTCGCTGTAAACTGTGCACAGAGGCAATTGAATATGCAGCAATATAGAAAAAGCTATGGCTAGGTGGGATTTTCTCATTTTTTTCCACAGTATGCCAGTGGAGCTGCTGGCTGCCTTGCTAAAGAAAAGGCAGTTGTGTGTGTTGGGTGAGGAATTTGTGTATATTCAGCTTGGCTGTCCAAGCTGATGCCTGAGTTACAAGAGCTCTGTCCATAACGTGTCCAAAGTGGGATATTTTTAGAGTGAAGTCAATCCCCTTTAGGCATAGAAAGTTATGAATTTAACACGTTGGGTTTTTTCTCCCTCCCCCTCCCTCTTTTTCGCTCCCCCATGGATGTTTAATATTAAAAACGCCGCATCTTTTGGTAGTAAGGTCAGCAGGGATGCTTCTGCTGGAGAGGAGAGCTGGATGTTCATTATCTGTGGGTTCCCAAGCCCCTCGCCTTTGAAGTGGCCGCGGCAGCCAGAGCCGTGGCTGTACCATTACACCTCACCACGTGCTCTCAGAGGGTTTCGGGCTCTCCGTGGGTGTGCATAGGTCCCGTTGACATTCTCTTTAGTGCAAAAGGTGCCCCAGATTTGCTCCGGGAGTATGGAAAGGTTTAGCGTTAACTTTCGGAGTTGACTCCTATAAAAGGAGCATACACTGATGGCCAGCTTTTTCCCAGATGGGAAGGTTTGAAGGATGCTCCTGGACTCCAGAAAGGTGATTTTATTCAGTCCTACACTTGGAAATAAATCTGAATATATTTTTGTTTTATCCAGCTATATCAGAGTGCTTGAGAATATGAATGATACATTTTCAGCAATAGTTTTCTTCCTCAGTTACAGTTGGAAAGACTATGGAAAAGGACTAGGAAACAATCAGCTGTTTGATGATTCTTGCAATAGAAGAGTCCTTTGAAGTTTAGCAACTTCCCAAGTCACGAGTCATTCAGGGGTGATGTGTGTTGCAGTACAAACCAAGGTGGTATTTCCAGAAAATAAGTGAATTCAAGACGTGTATTAGCTCTATGGCTTGAATTCAAAGATCTTCAAACGAGACAGAAAGTGTTCAATTTTCCCAGTAGAAACATTTATAATGGGAAGAAACAGTTTGAAAGATTGGCCTTTAATTTCTAGCCTAAGGCCAAACAGTGCAATCATGTATAGATATATCAGATGTATATCTATTTATAAAATGGTAGAAAAATCTGTTTTGAAGCATCAGTTAACGTTACGATTTTTAGGTATGTAATTACAATCATGTGGTATTTAGCAAGTGTGAATAGTTACATTCCAGTGATTTGTTATCAAATTGGACATGGGGCTTAATTTAGATTAAATTCAGAAACTTTGTGTTTGAAAATTGCTCTGTACTTTATGCCTTGCAGGCATAAAGTGCAGAGGAAAAACATGAGAAAATGGAGAGGAAATAAACACCCCATTTCTAGAGACAATGATATACTTATTTTTCTTTTTTAATTTACAATAAAGGTCCATGTATAATAATGGAAACAAATCAGTTGACATAAATCCATTGCAAACCAGAGGTGCACTACATATAGCAAAAAGGGAGATTAAATGCCTTAACCAGAGTCCTGTGGAAGTTGTTTTTTGGAATTGATTATTGTGAGACTGAGCCTAAGTCATAAGCATGAAATATTAATTAAGGTACTGGTATATTATGAAATAAAGGTGTTTTAGCGTTAAGAAATGAAATTGAACCAGATTTAGAAGAAACATTTCCAACTATGTTGTGCAATAGGCTAAAGCAAATATTGACTCACTAGTACATTAATGCAAATAAATTAAATTATTAGGGATTAGTGACCAGTTTAGTCTGTATAGAATCCAAAGCAGAAAGCTGTAACCCTTTCACCAGCCTTCCTTGACTCTTATCTTTGGCTGTAGCAGCAGCCATGTATGACTTCTGCACTGAAGCACTAGTATTCTCCAGGGAGGTCTTTGGTCAAATTAGTCCATAATCTTTCATAATGTGCTCTCCGGAGGGTCTTATTACTAAATGATCTTGATAAGTAATAGTATATGCAAAGTAGATCTGCACTCGTAGATCCTGTCATGTAGTAAATGATTGAAGTAAAGCGGGGAAGTGCGCCACAGTAAAATCTCTATTAGCCGAACCCAAGTAAAACTGTTATACACTGAGATCTAGATGTATCTCCCAGGCTTGCTTATCCACACTGCCCCGGGTTTTCAGCAAGTCAGGATCATTCTCCAGTGACGTGTCAGTTTTGTTGCCTGGGTCCTGGTGGAATGAGAAGAGGGAAAAGCACCAAAGGAGTAAGAAATAGTGAGGTTTTTTGTCCCTTTGGCAGTTGTGCCATAGAGGTGGGACATCGGACTGAGTCAGGTGTTGGTGCTGTTGGTGTGACCTTATCATGTCTGTTAGACCATGTGGGGAGGAAGAAGGAAGGATTCTCTGGAGAATCTCTGGGTTTTTTGTCTTTGTCACTGATTCCTCCAGAAAGGAGGATCCTGGATTTTATCTCGGTTGGTTTTTATCGCACATGCCTTGTAGCTCCTGCCAATCGCCTCCAGACTGGAGCCGTGCCTGGAGCTCCTCTGTATACCCTGAGTTTCTCCAGTTTCTTGGCTTTTACAGCAACAGTGAGTGTCAGGTACCCAAGTGGCAGTCACTTTCACTTATATCCCAGTTTCCTGGTGTCATTCCATCTGTACTGGAAAGCCCACTGAGTGTGGAAGCTGTGGGCTCATAGCGCTGTGCGGGAGCAGATGGTGTTCCCCGCTCAGCTCTTACAAAGTGTGTGATTCCATTTTCACCTTGCTGAATATTCTGGATACTTATATTACTTGGGTTTTGTGCACTTTAATTCATTGTTTTTATAGGATCACAGGCACTGTCAATTCTCCTGTTAAAACTCCATGTACCTTTTTATGAACTGGTACAGGGCTGATTTGAGCATCCTTTTGTTTGTAATTAAGGGCCTGGTTTTCCTGGCAATTTTGGAACAATTGCACCTCAAAATAAGGCTTAAATAGCACTTTCAGGCCATGATTAAATGTATTGCTAGTAGAATAGACCTGTGTATCCCAGGGAGAATACTCATTGCACACAGGTCCCATCCTGAGTATCTTCTGGTATGAACAGAGGAGGTGTCCAGAAGGTGGAAGAAGAACGGTTGGACACGAAAAGGTTCAGTAAGATCACACATAAAATCTGTCAGAGTTGGGAACTGAATTTCTGTCTCCAGTCCAAGACCATCTCCTTAATTAAAAGCACCACAATGATTTGGGAATCAAAGGGCTGCAGTGACGAGGTCGCACTTGAAATTTGTAACCCACATCATCCTTTTCTGAGCTGACGTTCTGCCCTCTCAAGCATTTTATTAAATGCAGGAGAAGGAGCAGTGCAGGAGAAGCGCTGGTTTGTGTATGGGGCTGGCAGAGTCGAAACGCAGACTGGTGTGGACCTCAGCCTGCTCTTGCCTGCACTTACTAAGGAGAGCCTTTGTTTAGGTCCAGCAATTTTGCTCGTGCACCATATATATCATTAGGAATCACTAACCTAATTTCTTGTTTCATTATGGATGACAAAATAAAACATTAATAGGTTTTTTAATATGATCTGGAAGTTAAATATTCATTATTTCTTATGACTTCAATGTCAGTAAGCTTTTAATGTGCTGTAACTCAAAAAGTCCTCCCTCCGCTCTCCACTTGTACCATTTTAATTTGCGAGTGTAAAGGTCATCTGAGCGTTGCTTCTGGCCCATTTCATTCCCCAGCAGCTCCCAGCTGTACGACGTGTCATCGCGTGTCCTGGTGGATTGGCTGCTCATACACATCATGAGTGTTATCTGACTGCTGGCGTGCACTTTGGCTTTGGGCTAACCTCTTCCTAAAGCTGGACCAGTCCTCGGTGACTGTTTTTTCAGTATGTTTCAGAGACATAGCATATAGAAGAATGGCTAAATTAGGTGGGTTATCTCATTCCTTTATCCTTCCCAACTAGCTTTAATGCAACTTTCTATTCTAAATTCTCCCCTCCAGATTTGATTTTATTCCAATACAATGTGTTCATATTTATTTCTAAGTGAGTGTGCTGAAAACATGGACTGCCCATTGTCCTCTAATACCGAGTATTTTACATAAAAATTGCATTTGAATGCTGTATCCATTTTTGTGGCATGTTTCCACAGAATAGGAGCAGAATCTGCATACATATAAATAAATGAAGTCTTCTTTGTGCCTTCATCTTACTCAGAACACATCACCACCAAACCCTGCTAGTTATCACCGAAATCATTGTTTTTGTAAGTAATTCTATGTCCCTGTAAGTGTGGTCTTAGTTCTGCTGATGAAGATAAGCAGCAATGTGAAAATCAGTATTGAAAGCAGGGGGGTTTAAGATGGGGGAAAAAGGTATTAAAGTTGATTTAATTTATTATGAACAACCAGTAATTATGAATAATGGGATAAGTGGACATGTAATTCAAGCTTCTTGTCATACAAGTTGCCTCCTGTGGATCTGGGGACTGAATTTGCAGTTGCTAGAGCACGATGTCACCTTTGCTGTCCTCCTAAAACTAGAGCCACCAGCGAGTGTCAGGGTTTGTCTCTGCCTGGCATCAGCACAGTGCTCGATGCCGAGCGGGCAGGCGGCTGCCCTGCCATTACCGTCCTTAACACCATGAAACTCCTCATTGCCCCCTTTTTTTTTGGTCCATCTCCTTTGGATTACTGAGTGCAATGATCGCCAGATCCTGGGAAAATAGCTGTTTCATTTCAATAATCTAAATGGAGTTCATTGCACTGCAGCTATAATGACACGTGTACTGTGATGTTATGGCTTTATGCTATATTGCATCTGGGCATTTTCAAGTAATAAGTTCCTCGCATCCAGGTTCAAGAGAATTCTTTATCAGATACATGATCTCCCCTGAAAGAAACTGCACATTTTGCTTTCTGTGTGATTAAATATTTTGCTACCGAGAAAAGCAAACTAACTGTTAAGTTTGTACAACCACATATCTGCAATACAGCAGGCACTCACCCGGCGAGGTTATGGCTGGTCTCTGATGGACTGGATTTTGTCTGTATGCAGTAGCATGTCGGGCGGTGAAATTAAGTTGTCACTAGTGATACAACCTTAGAATGAAAGATATTTTTCTTTTCGCACAGACAGACTTCCTCAAAAGTCTGGATTTCTGACACGGATGAGATACAAGTGCTAATTTCTCACTCTCGGGTGGTGTGTCCACCCCCGTGAGCAGGGCTATGGGTGGTTTCAGCTTGGTAGGAAGGCGCTGGAATGGCAAGAGTCCTAGCGAGAAACTCCAGCACTTGATGAAAAAATAATACAATCGATTAATAGATAATCAAGTGTTAATAATTTAAATGAACTTGGGGATGAGTGTTGTTAATATTTAAACATTATTCTGATAGATTAAAATTAATCACAGTATCACCTATCTGTCTGGAGGTATCCCAGTGATAAATTCAAGTCTGCCTTCTGAAATAATGGAATTCTGTAACCCACTTCGACGTCAGCTTATGTTTTGTGATTCAAAAGACATTGAATGTGTTCCCTGTGTGTTATCTATATTTTTACAAGTATTCCGGGAAAAGAACCTCAATGTCTGCA
>KZ508550.1:30154-42073 GCA_002844005.1 Limosa lapponica baueri | reverse complement strand
GCAGGGCAGTGCCTGCATTAGGGAGAAGGAAGATTTGGCTCCTGTCTGGGTCTTTGCGTCATTTTTCGTTGCAACTTGAGTTCTCAGTACATTTTGGTCTCTGCCAGTCCTAGTGTTTATATTGGGCTCATTGGCAAGAGCTGATGAGAAAGGAAAGAAGTTATTTGTTGTGAGCCAAGAGAACAGGAACAGAGGTCTGGAGAGTCGGGTTTTGGCTGTAAGCAGATAAGAGTAAGTAACTGGCCAAGCCCAAGGGGAAAGCTTTGGCTTCATAGTAATTACTCTCCCTGGTCTCCAGAGCGGTTCAGAGCCCTTGCAAAGGTTGAGAAGGTCATGACACCGAGGGGACAAGCGACTGGGTGGCAGTCACAGACCTGACTGTGGTGTTGGATTTTGCTGGTTACAGGCAGCGTGACCAAGGATGTCATCGTGTAGCCCAGTGTCACCGGCACGCGGTCACGGGCAGATGTGTTATTTGTGACTTCATCCAATTAAGTAATTGCCATTTCTTCTTCTCCCTTGGCTTTTCAGGCATACTTCCGACAGGGTGTGGCCCTTCAGTATCTCGGACGCCATGCAGATGCACTGGCAGCGTTTGCGTCGGGACTGGCTCAAGATCCCAAGAGTCTTCAGCTTCTGGTTGGCATGGTCGAGGCCGCCATGAAGTCTCCCATGCGAGGTAAGCACTAGGAGGTCTTCTCCAGGATGGGCATCTGCTGCTGAGGTACTTGGAGGTGATAGTTTCAGTCCATGGGTTGCTGTGCCACCATCTGAGGGGGGGAGAACCTGGAGGCCCGAAAGGAAAGGTTTCAGGGTTTGACTTCTCCGCTGAGTCAGCGGGTGCTGAGAAAGGAGCCTGAAGCAGGAGGAGGAACAGAAAAATACTCTCCTGATTCAGAGGGACAGTGAGATGGTGCTACCCAGCTCAAGAGGCACTGGAGATGGATCAGACCAGTGTTGTGCAGCAGTTCCAATGACATCCTTCCTCGTTTGTCTTTTGTCTGTTCCCAGTGCTGAGGTGGGCGCTGCTGTGGTCCTGGCTTTAGTGGTACTTGGGACAGCTTCCCACGGTGCTCTGGCACTTGGCCATCGGGAACAGGGAGCCTTAAATGCCCCGGGCCAGTGTTTGCCCAGAAGAGCCCATCAGCAGCTTTTCCACGGTACTAACATCTCTCAAAACGCAGCGTTCCAGAAAGCAAAAAAGGCTGCTCTGCTAATTCACTTATGTTCAGGAAGAGTGTTGAAATCACAAGGACCTTGAAGCCGTATTAGCTGTACGGCGTTTTGCCTCTTTCATAATATCCCTGTTTCCAGGATTTTCCTCTCTGGAGGAGGGAGGTCGCCTCCTCTTTGCTCTGTTTCTCTCTGGCTCTGTTTCTCTTGCAAGCCTTGTGTTGCAACGTCCTAATGGGATTTCCCGGGAGGGAACATAGCAATTCTCAGCCTCAGCAGATGCTGCTGGAGGCCCCAGGGCTTGGGGGCCAAGAAGCGCTGAAATGAAAAAATATCCCCCGTTGGCGTTTCCTTTTTTACAGTGCTTCCTTCTATCCTCTAAAGTGAATTCATCTGGAAGTTTCTGTCCTATATAGCAGTTACTTTGTGAAGCTAATTTAATGTGATACCCAAAGGTACTGTGGCTGCTGCTTAGAATGCAGGTGATGTGATATTTCTGTGTAAGTGTCCCCGGGTTTGGCTGGACGATCTCGCTGCTGTATTGCACTGCTGCTCCCTGCCGCGCTTCTCAGCGTTGCTGCTTTCCAGTTCTTACCCTCCCACTGGCTGGTTTGGCAGAGTTTTAGATCAGCCTTGTTTATAAAGTACTAGTTTTACTTTGAGAGCGTGTATCTGCTGTACTACTGGGATGAATATTCAGGATCTCGGTCCCATGTGCTGGGCACTCTGCAAGCACTTCAGTAGTCGCTAAGTGTTGTTCTGGTGCCCTTTCCAAGAGCTGGCTGTCTAGGAGAGGTGGAAGATCTCCCTGGGTACTGTCTGTGGTGTAAAGCCAGTCCCTTGTGACTTGGTTCCACCAGGATGACAGGTTGGTTGAAGCTGTGGATACACTGGTGTGAGCAGTAGCTTCCAGGATACTCGCCTTCAGAGGAAGAAGAGGAGGAATCGGAAAGGCAGAAGGGCTGTAAGCGTTGGTGATGTGCCAAAGAGTATTGAATGCAGACGTTGGGGATTCAGGGGGTCTGCAGTGCAAAGAGATGAAGGTGAAACCCCCTTCCCCAATAACCAAATCATTGTTGCTGCATCTTTCACCTGGTTGTGGGCTGTTTCTTCCCTTCTCGTTTGCTGTTGTACAAGAGCAGTAACAAACTCCACGTCTGCCTTTCTGTTACCGTGCGGGTTCTCCATTTCCTACTGGATTCCAAGGTTACCAGGAGCACTTCCCTTGGGTTTTCCTTTTTCTTCCTTTCTCCTTGTCTGTACCCTCTCCCTCCATACATTTGCCTGGATTACCTGGCTGGGATCCTAAGTAAGCTCCTTAAGGCAGGAACTGAGTGTGTGCCTGCTCTCGTGGTGGTAGGCGTGATAAGCGGAGGTGTGTTACAGCGACTATTTCTGTCCTCTTATGTCTGCATTTAATCCTGGACCTAATTAGATGTCGGTAACTGGCATCACCTTCACACTGTTTTCACCTTCAGGGAAGTGTTAAAATCCTCCTTGGTCATTGTTTATACACTCGGTGGTTGTAGAGAGGCAGAAAACAGGGAGGAAGTGGTTTTCTGAGGTTCCTGGGATAGTGTCGATTCAGGTGAGAGCATCTAATCAAGAAATGCCCCTTGGTCAGCAAGTTCCGGAGTCCTGTTGTATTGATGTCCTTAATGAAGCATGTAGCCAAGATGTTTTAGCATCGGAATGATGGAAGCAATTAGACCAATTATAAGTAGCCTGGCAGGTCCAGTGCTGTCATTGCAGGAGTAACTTCTCCTGCAGAAGAAGGAGCAGCTTCTTTCTGCAGTTTTTGTCACGTCTCTTGGTGCACACTGGTATCTGGACAGGCACAGATTTTGCAGCCGTTTCAGCTGAAGGTTTGTGCTGGAGCAGCAGGAACTGCAGAGCTCTCGTCCGCTGCTGGCAGCCCATTGCCAGTTCCCTACAAAACTCTCCAGGTGTTCTCGGCATTCCTTCTGCTGTTAGACCAGTCGTCAGAGCTCCGTGTGAGACTGCTCTGAATTCTTGTGTTGTCTTCCTGAAGGGCTTCCTGCAAGGAAAACATCAGTTTGCTACATGATCTGTCTTGTTGTACTAAATATTAGATGATGCATTTGAGCCCTGAGTTCCCATAATAAATCTTGGGTTGATTTGGACAGTCTGGCCCTTAACTCGTGTCATTTGGTTACCAAAAAATGAAGAGGAGTTGTGAAAGTGATTTCTGTACGCAAATAACTTGGTTTGTTGAGTAACTCCTGCCTTTGTTTTTGTATTTCAGAGTCCCTGGAGCCCACCTATCAACAACTGCAGAAGATGAAGCTGGACAAGAGCCCCTTTGTTGTGGTGTCCGTGATCGGCCAGGAACTTCTGACCGCGGGCCACCATGGGGCCTCTGTGGTGGTGCTGGAGGCTGCCCTGAAGATCGGCACTTGCAGCCTAAAGCTGCGGGGGTCGGTGTTCTCCGCACTGAGCAGTGCGTACTGGTCCCTCGGGAATACGGAGAAAAGCACTGGATACATGCAGCAGGACTTGGACGTAGCCAAGACTTTAGGTAAGAGTTCCCGTTTCACTGGCTTGGGTGCTGGATTGGTGCAGACGGAGCGAATTAATAGCTGTGTTAACGGTCAGCATCTCTCTGTGATGCTCAGGTGTCCGTGGGATTTCACAAGCTGCTAAATCAAATCTGGAATTTCTGAAATGTGCCGAGTACAGGGTTGTGCAGCCCTTTTACCCCTGCGTGCGAGGGGGCAGGCGGTCAGTGAGTGTGCTAAGGTTTTACAGGGTCCTCTAGTTTTCTGGTGTCAGGTATGTGGGAACTGATCTTATCCCCTGTGTAGACTTGGGCTCAAAACCTTAAATGAGTCTTAAATGAAGCGATCTGTTATTTTAAAGGATTAGATAGAAAAAGGTTCTCAGTCTGAGCTTCTGAGGCAGTTGCCAGGGACGGGACAAATCAGTGAGACAGCGGATGAACAAGAGGGTTTAAAAAATAAAGAAATTGGAAAATCCCTGTTGTGTATGGTGTATCCTGAGAGCTTTCAAGCTTTCAGGGTGCCGTGGGAGAGGAGGCAGTACGTGAGAGAGAAAGGCAGAACCTCGCAGCGGTGGAGAAGCCAGGAGAGCTCACTGGAAGTACAGGGACTACTGAATTGAAGACGGCAGTAGATGTGGTTTGTGTCTGAGCCGAGCTGTGCTGCAGAATTGCTTTCAGGGGAGAGCTGGCATGGGCTTCGCTTGTTTGAAGCACAGATTGCTAATGTCAAGGAAGGAATAAACATGGAAGAACGGGAAATTGCCAGGTGTTAGGCCAAAGAAGAAATTAAAACAACTCTAAAAATAAGATTGATGGCTATTGTAGGAGATTCTGAAGGCCAGCAAAGAGGAGAGACCGGGCTGTGTGTTAAAGATAAGGGTGAGTGTGTTCTGATGCTGGGTCTCGCACTGGAGTATCACTTGTACGGTGTGTTCCAGTCCTGGTGCATCTTTCCAACCCCACCGTTGTTAACTAACCTTTGTTTTGTTTGCATGTGACTCAGGTGACCAGACGGGAGAATGCCGAGCTCACGGGAATCTGGGCTCCGCATTCTTCTCCAAAGGAAATTACCGGGAGGCCCTGACTAACCACAGACATCAGCTGGTGCTCGCCATGAAACTCAAGGACAGAGAGGTAGGAAGCTCATTAAACAGACGGAACCGGGGGGGTCAGCGCTGATTGAAGGTGTCAAGGAGCTTTGTCTGTCTGCGCTGTTGCTCTGAGAATTTGGGAGCTGTGTGATTTCTCTTCCCAGCCGTGTGTTTTGTTAAGGAAATGGTTTGTACCGGTCGATCCAGTAGGTGAGAGTGGCAGGATGCGTGGTTTGTCCTGTCGCCTCTAGTCTCCATGTGGCTCTGAGCGAGTCATTCTGCCTCCCTCTCCCTTCCAGTCTGCTTTTTTCCCCGTAGGCTCTAGGGTCTGAGGGTAGAAGCTGCTGCTGAGTAGGTGTCCATACAACATCTCTGCAGCTGAGCCCTGGCTGTCATCAGCTCTTGTTTCCCCTGTGAAGGAGGTGCTACCGCTGCAAACTCTGTTCGGGAGCATCCTGTGTCGTGCCTTTCCCAGAGAAGTGATGAGCTTGGCTCCCTGTCCCGAATAAAATGTGTTTTCTTTTAAAAAGTAGTGAAAAGAAAAAGAATCCGTGCAGCCCTGAAAGTGCGATGTTGTGTAAAGTGTACGGGCTGCTCGGACTGGATCTGATCTGCCCTGACCATTTACCGTTCGGCTCCGGAGGTGTTACGCTGGGCTCCCTGCCAGGCCAGGGAAACGTGGGCTGGAAAGGCTGCCCCGAGAGATTTCTACCCAAAGTTCACTGTAAGGACAGAATCGTAATTTCAGTGCAAGTTACAGATTCGAAAGCTATTCCCCCCCCAGTGGATTCCCCTCTACTGTGAACGGGGAAAACGAAGGGCCTGGGACGGCAGGTGAAGGCAGGTGTGGATTCATGTAAATGTTTTGGGGAGATCTGAAAACTGAGGGAGGTCGGTTTCCCGCTGATAAGTCATTGAAAAGACCCATTTGAATTAGCAAAGTGCTTTACCCAAGTGTTATCTTACAATTTAAATACCATGTAAGCCTTGGAGAGATGCGTCTTTTGGTAGGTTGTGGAAGGACTGTGACGGGGGGAGGGACCTGCGAGATGTTTTCATGATGATTTTACCAGCTGGAAAAACCTCCTGAATCACTCCCGATATCCTTGTTTCTGTTCGTGCAGAGCAGACAAGCTGTTAGTCGACATTGGTTTTACAGTTTTCTTGCTTGGGGGGTCCCTGTTCCTGCAAAGAGTCCAGTCCTACATAGCTGCTCCTCCTCCGTGGTGTCCCTCGGCAGCAGATGCCCCTGGTGTGAGGAGGGGGATGCAGGAAATGGCTTCCAGCTGCAACAGGGTAGGTTTAGACTGGACATCAGGAAAAAATTCTTCACAGCAAGAGTGGTCAGACACTGGAAGAGGCTGCCCAGGGAGGTGGTGGAGTCACCATCCCTGAATGTGTTTAAGAGGCGTTTAGATGCGGTGTTGGGGGATATGGTGTAGGGGAGAACTTTGTAGAGTAAGGTTGATGGTTGGACTCAACGATCCCAAGGGTCTTTTCCAATCGGAATGATTCTATGGTTCTATGAAATAGCTGGAAACTGGCCGGACTGGTGCAAGCTCCTGGGGCAAACTGGGCGCCCCGAGCCCCTGGGGAAGCCACGGCTGCTGCGTCTCACTGACCTTGGGCCCCTGATCTAAACAGATCCCAACAGTCGAGGAATCCAGGGAATGAAGGCTAATCAGGATAGTTCTTAGTTTATGGCACATCTGGGCACGTAATTAAGAGTTATTGACAACAAATGACTACTTGGTTTAGCAAGAAAGCTGAGCTGCTTGGATTTCCTGTAGGATGTAACCACAGGAAATTAATTTGGCGCTTTCTGATGACATCATCTTGACCACAGAGCTTCCTCTGAACAAAAAGCTGTTTTTCTTGGCCTCCTTTGCAGACATTTTTATAATGCAAATGTTATAAAGTTGCAGTAGTGCTGATGCGAATTCCACCAGAAGGGAATTCGCTGTGCGACTGTAATGAGGTAATTGTTTTACCTCCGACCGTCCGGAGAATTGGCTCAGGAGGTAAAAAGTGCTCCTTTGTGTGGGACGCCGCTGCCCGCGGAGGGAGGCGTTTGCACCAGGAGCTTCTGCTGGATCGTGTTGGCCATAAACCCAGGAGGGGTCACAGAGGGTCTGGCTGCAGCGTTCAGATCTGTCCCCCCCGGGCGAGCCTGGGGACGGGGAATTTGTCAGCTGAGCGGGGAGTCGTAGAAGCTGCTCACACGGACTGTTTTTAAGATTTTAAACGTTTTCCCCTCCCCGGCGCAGGGAGGCTGTGCAGCTCCTGTTACAAGCACCGGATCATACCCAGCACAGTCTGTGGGTCCAGATGGGTCATCTGCTCTCTGCAGTCACCGTGCGGGGGGAAGCTCAGGCTGTTTTGTGATACTGGTGCCCAGGGAAGGAACGGAGCAGAAGTGGCTGGGATTTGGCATAAACCTCTGGCGTCTCCAAGAGAGACCTCAGGGTATTGAACATGCAGGAGTTTGTGGTCTGTGTGGGCGAGTAAGAAGCCTGGTTCTTGGCAAGATGCTGTAATGGCACCATGAAGGAGGCATCTCCAGTGTCATTTTGATGCTTTCCATCACGGTTAAGTGATGGGTTGGTTGGTTTTTTTGACCAGCTGCAGTGGCTGGTCAAGAAATTCAGATGAGCTAATTCTGTAAGCTTGTTTCTGAAAGAATTAGCAGAACTGAAAAGTACAGTTGATTCAGGAAACTAGAAATCATAAGGGACTCGGTCTTTCTTTCCGTGCATTGTTTGGTTCCTGGGGAGCTTTGCAGATGGTGACTGTGGTCAGGAGGGTCCCATCCTAAATGATGAGAGCAGAAGGGAGGTGCAGGAGGAGAGGGGAAGGTGGGCAGGACCATCTAGAAGGACAGTTATCTCTCTTCTGATGGAGAGGAGGGCAGGAGTTCAGCTCTGAGGTTGTTTGGATGCAGTCAGAGAGGAAGCAGCAGCGCAGCCCGATGTCTCTCGTTTCTCTGTGAAGATGGAGCAGAGCAGATGTCAGCGTGGGCCGTGCTGGGCTGCTGCAGAGCCTGGGAATGTACTCAAGCTGAGAATCCTGAGGAAGTCTCTGTTGCTCCTCTTCTTACAACCATGTCTCCTGGACTGCCTGAAGCGAAGCTGAGGTGGATATACCCATCCATGCCACTGGTGCCTGGTGGGACTGTAGCTCTGTGCGTGTTGGGGAGCTCATCTTTGGGCAGCTCCATTAGCACTAGCTCTAAAAGCCACTTAATTTGTGCAGAGAGGTGGAAATAAAACACTCTTGGGCTGGTGAGACCCTTAGGTACAGGCTTGCCTTTTCCTTTCTTGTGCCGAGCCAGCTGCAGGCTCTTAGTTTAACCTCTCCTGTCCTGAAGTAATGCCATGCTGTTCCGTGGGGGGTTAGTGCTTCTGAACAGGGTCCAAGAGCATCCTCTCTCTCAGCTGACCCGGCTGCGGTGGAGTGAAACATTGACTTGGTTTCTTTGCCTCCTGATGATGCACGGATAAAGAGTCACAGCCCTGCCCTGTACCGGCAGCAGCCGCACGTTCTGGTGACGTATTCTGTGCTTTCTGTTACTAAAATGTCAGTGCCCATTGTTGGTTAATGTGCTGAGGAAAATGAACCCTGGATGCTTGGGCTGCGGCTCTTTTTCTCCAGTTTTTACTTAGTGCCCGTGAAAGGTCAGGGAGTTTTACAAAGAGAGGTTCCCTGAACCAGCACCAAGGTACTCGTGATGTGCAGGAGGAAGAGTGAGGGACTGTGTTAAGGGGGAAGAACTGGGGTTGCAGTGATTTAGCTCATTGTCCTTTGCCCATCACAGAAGCTGGCTCTAATGAGCATCAGGAGTTTGCAGCCTGTGAGCTTTTCCTTAGAGAGGACTAAGCCCTGCCGTTACGCTGGTCCAGGATTTCTGATTGAAGAGCTCTTTTTCCACCAGCCATCGGAGTTACGATAGGGGGATCATCTCTGCCAAGTCAAAAATGCTCAGGATTAAATACGCAGGACGGGGCTCACCCGTGACAATGGGGCTGAGTACTAATGACTGAAGGTATCTCCTCTCAAAACGGGGAATAAATCAAACTGATGCTTTGTAGGGAGAGGTGGTGGGGCAGAAGGTCAGGTTCAGTAATGATTTAAAGTCCTGATAGAAGATAAACTCTAATGAATTCCTGTGTCTTCATATAAAAGGCTTTATAGCGTGAATAGGCTGGAGCAGGGTGGCAAGGCAAGATTTCACTTAAAGGATCGAGTTAATCTTTTGTATAACTCACCGAGTTGAACTTGACACTGAACTTAAAATGTGTGTCCTGTGATCACCTCCCAGCAGAAATAAGTGGTGAATTTAATCTCCTCGACCGCCTGTTACCTGATCAATGCAAGACATTGTTACATCCTAGGAGTATTATTACAAGGTCATTTTTCTTTCAAGAACCTAATGGTGCCAGGGAAGCCGTGCCCTTCAAATCATAAAGTGCAGAAGTTACATGTCCCTTTTCCAGATTCCTTAATGGTAGGCCCTGAGGTGTGATGGCTAAATACTCGCTCTGGCCCTGTTTTTGGCGGCAAGAAGCTGGAAGAGAGAGTCAGGCAGAGTTCTGGCTCACACGGGTATGTCTGCGCCTCTGCTGGGGCAGGAGGAGGACCAGGAGCTCACTTCACCGCTCCGGGCAAACGCAGTTTGTGTCGTGCCCCCGGTGGGGTCTATAAGGTACCTGGTGCCTGTTGGTTGTGTTGCAGCACAGCTCTATCCATTTCTAATAATGGAGATGCAGAATGTTATGTCTATACTATATTTTTCAAGTAACTACTTTTTTTTTAACACTGGGTAGTCTGATCTTCTGAAAGCCATCAGGTAACCCTTGTACCGTGTGTCAGTGCCACGTCACGAGCTGTGATTTAGACAAGGGTAGTGCAGCCGATGCCGGGGTGAGAGGAAAGATTGGAGTCAAAAAGTACATGTGAAAGCTTTCGATGCCTGGAATACTCATCTCTCATGTCCCTGTTCCTCTTCCATCTCTAGCTGCCCCTCAGGTGTGCAGGACTGTGCTGTAATACGAATTCTGTAGGGCCAGGGTGCCAAGGTAGAGCTAACGTGGGTGATCTCTCAGGACGGGTTGGAGTGGCCCTTTTTGATGACCATTTGGAAGGGCCTGTGTTCCTTCCAAAGCATTTCCTTTGGAGAAGTTCTGCTTGATGGAGGGTTTTGAAGCCTTGAGGACTGACAAGCAGAAATGGAGAGGAAAGCTGTGGAGCTCCTCCTGGGGTTCGGTGTCCAAACCCTCGCACAGGCTGCGCTTGAATCCCGCCTGGCGTAGGCCACCGACACGGCGGGGACTCCGCAGTGTAATGGCTGCTGGGCCGACAGACGCCTTCTATTACAGCCCCGCGTTCAGAAATAGCAGGGCAGGAAGGCAAAATCATGAACTAACCATAATAAAATGAATGCTTGTGTGAAAGCTCCTTGCCAGCGCTGAGCGTTTGGGAAGGACGATGTTGCCACAAAGCCACCGCGTGCTGGCAGCTCCCGTTTGGGGCTGAACCGGGCCTTTCGTTCACGGTGGAGTATCCCTCTTCCCTGGGTGGGAATGAACAGGAGGCGCTGGGTGAGGAAGGGGATTATTTGCATCCCCGAACGCTCCCTGGGGCTGGGATGAAGATGCAGCTGAACGACTGCAAGTTTGTTCCCTGCTGCCCCTTTTCTCGGGGAGCAGGACCACAGGACGGGCGGTGGGGACAGACTGACGGGCTTCATCAGTGCCAGCTTGCCCCTGTGTTGGCTCCGGGTGCTCCACAGCTCACAGCAGTCATTCCCGGCACGGTTTTGAAGGGATTTCCCCCAATTTCCCCTCTAGAAGCAGCTATTTCTGGAAGGAATAGATGCAGAACTGGTCAGGGCTCAGTGTCCTCTGGTTACTGGTTGTTTGTGGCCACTGGGCATCTCCACAAGCATCTGAGGCTTGGAGAATTCTCTGCAGCAGGTGAGGAAGCTCAGTAGTGAGACAGATGAACTTTCTCGAGATGTTTTTTTTAAAAGCTTGCAAATGTAAGGCAGAGTTCATGTGTGCAGCTTCAGCAGATTTTTATATTTTTTTTTTTTCAGCAAGGTTGACTATTTGCAGGAAAGGGGATGGTGAAGATGATAATTAGAACTGGGTGGTTAAGTGGCAGAGAAGAAGGTGTTTATTAAGCAGGCTTTCGTGGGTTTTCTGTGTCACCTTGCGTATCCATCGTATCCAGCGTATCCATCAGAGCTCGTCTGAGGTAGGGGAAGCATCAGAATGCAGAAATTCTGATGATAAAGAGAAACTGTGGGCTCGAAGCCCAGGAGACTCAAGAAGCCAGTCGGGTGCTACCCTTTCTGCTGCAGAGGGAGCATCGCCCTGGAGCTGCCTGCGACCAGAGGCCGTTGCTGGCAGCAGGGGACTGTCCCGACGGAGGGACGTCAGGGATAAGATAAGGGCTGCTCTGTGCCCCTGGAGCGGGAGCCTTAGTGAAATACGATTGCTGCGACAGACGTCGTCGGCGTCTGGATTCAGCTGGGGATTTGCAGATTGTGCCGCTGTCGGGACACTGTGTGCAGCTCAGCTGCTGGTGGAGACTGAGGTTTGCAGTTCTGGTAGTTTTTCCCAGTCCCCCGTAAAGCGTGGCTGAGCCAGCAGCGAAGCTCCTACATTTTGTAAACTACAGCTACTTACTGTCAGGCTGCACACGTCAGAGATCACATTTCACTTTCTTATTTCCAGAAGGCGATGCAGAAGGAAAGATAGATCATTCCTTTCTACTGAAATCTGTAAATTCTGTAAAGCCAAGGTTTTCTACCCCTTCCTGGAGGGAAAGGGAAATGCTTTCCAGGTGTCCTTCCTGCTGTGCTTTGTCTGTACAAGCCACATCTTCAGTAAATAGCAAATCTGTAAGTATTTAGCCTTTTGCCTGAACTCCTTGTGTGCATTATGGTACAGGGCAAAAGAATATTATTTTTTTTCCCATGTTCCTTTGCCAATCATTTTAGAAATACCTGTTGTGCTGAATTAGATAAGGAAAAATGTGGAACACAGGCTGAGTTAGAAGTGGCACAGCTGTCCTTCAGGAGCGACTGTCTGCATTCTTAGAATCACAGAATCATGGCATGGTTTGGGTTGG
>KZ508548.1:13335-23372 GCA_002844005.1 Limosa lapponica baueri | reverse complement strand
TTCCAGATTCAACATGAGCTGAAATAAGTACGTAAACATGGTACATCAGCAGGCGTCTGTTAAACATGTCAGAACCACAGCCCTCCTATCTGCTGGGTAGGAGCCTGAGGCAGCTTCATTGCCACTTGATCCCTTTACCTCAGTTTTCCAGAGTACCTGCTGTTTGTACATACAGCCCTTCTGATGTCAGGCAAGCTTTAGAAAAGACCAACAGAGGAGGTGCCTTGCAGCCTCCAGGTCTTCCTTGAAGCACGTATTTTTCTTCTGGAAAGGCAATAAGGTGCCATGACTCATATTAGCAGGGAACACATCAGAGGACCTTTTCTTTTTCTGTTTAGGTAGGTTAAATTAAAGTGTATGAGAGACAGATGCAAAGAAACATTGTGGTATGAACCAGCCATTCACAAGCCAGCTCTGGGCCAGAAACTCTGTTAGCAGAGTGTTGTATCCAGGATAACAGGCTTTGCTGAGACTTTTGCCTCCAACACAACTACACTGCCTCCATCCCAGACTGAGCCTGAGCCCAAGATATTTGAAACTCTTCCAGAACCAGCTCCCACCTGCCTGCGGGGGTGCACTGCACAGTGAAACCTTCCCAAACAACCTCCACCCAACGACTGGGGAAACAAAGGCTTCAATCTGCAGTATTCTTTCCCATGTTTGGCTTCGTTTATGACAAATAAATCTGGAAAGATGCGGTAGATAGAATAATGGCATTTCATGTTTAAAAGAATTTTCTGATCTATATAAAAGCTGTAAAAGCAATTGCCTACATTTTATCTAATCCCACTAGGGATTAGCTGTTTCCTTCCCAGTGACTCAAGTTTTTGAGGAGTTTTTTGGAGAAAGAAGGTGGGGGAAGACATAAAACAACTGGTTTTTGTCTGTCCAGGTAATCATTGGTCAGAACAGGTAATGCCATAAACCACCGTTAAAGAATTTTCAGAAAGAGTGAGAGTTATTCGTCCCATTCGCATGATCTACTCTCAGACATGGCAAATTCAGAAATGTCAAAGAACAAAAATATCACACAGCCAATTCTAAACAATATTTGCCAATCCAAGATAAAGCATTTCAGCTCTACTTAAAAGTCAGAGCCAGGAATACACTGCTAATACCATTGTAAAGCAGAAACGTCTCATTACAACGTGATTCTTTTTAACATCCTGTTTTCATTTCTTCCCTGCTTTGTACACATGTAGTGACTGCTTGTTTATAATGTCAGCAAGATAGCGCTCCTCGGGGAAAAGAACGGGGAAAATGCACCAAATCTGGCACATCAAATCTTTCACACAGGTATGCATCTATTTAGTGCTGTGGGGCAGAATTTTTCTCACATGCTGAGGGTCACAAGGTTCTTGTGTTGCCACAATACTTTGAGAGACAGGAGACCGAAACACAACTTAGAGGCAATTCTCAAGCCATTCATAAGGCAAAAATTCAAATTATTTTATCCTTACCTCTATTCTTTCATTACAGCATCTACCTTTGTTTGGTGATCATAAACCTTTTCCAAGTTCACCTTGTCAGCCTCAAAGGAAAACCATTCCACCCAGCAATCACAAAGGTAGAGAAGCCAGTGGGGTATTTTTGAGGGGGAAAATCCCTCCTGAATGGCTGCCCAAAGGAGCAGAATCACACAGGTCTTATTTACAAAGGTAGTTGCTAGGTGTGTGAAAATGCAGAAATAGGGCAGAAAAACTTATTTTCCAGTTAGTACCAGTCCTGTTTCTTGCTGTGGATGCTGCAGGAGAAAATGTACTTAAGAATCTCTTGATGGAGAAATTGTTTCTCAGTGTGTAACTCAGTGCCCTGGTGCATTTCAGGAGAGGGGAGGACATGTACAAGGCCTACATAAAGCAAACAAAATGCTATTTAGACCCCTGCTACAAAGGCTGTGAAACTGATGTAAAAATGGCATTTATAGAAGCCCTTTTTACTCATGCCAACTTTGTGAGCCACTTAGTTTCACTATAAAGCCTTTTTCACTGCTCTTAAGACAATTAGCTAAGTAGCAGTAATGCTACAATTTTCTAGGACATGGAGTAGCAATCTATGTGATCAAAACAAAGCTCAGACACTGCCCTCAGCTCCAACCAATTCCCTCTGGACTTATGGAGAGGCAAAGCCCTAGGTGAGGCTTACGCTCTCTGCTCTCACTGTAGATCACAGGGATTTCACCTACTAATAAGGATTCCTCGTCAGAAGCTGATGAAGAGTAGGGTATCAAGCCAAATCAATGCCTCTCTTCTTGTCCTTCTCACACTTGTTTTTATCCTTCCCTTGGAAGCCTGGTACGTCCCCCAGGCTGGTGTCTCCTGAGCCATCACCTTATCCTGGCACCCTCTCCATCACTATCCTGGCAGGGATGCCTTTCTCTTCTGAGGCAGGTTGGTGGGATAAGGAGCATGCAATTAGTAGCTGTCTTAATTTAAAATCAGGAAATTATCTAAGGTCCTATTTGTCTCCTCTGTCTTTCTTTCCCTCTTCTATCACAGGTAGGCCTATATTTGCCATCTCCTTTCTCTGAGTTGAAGTTGGAAAAGGTGGAAGTTTCTCCTGGAAAGAGATCCAGGCATTTACTGAACACTTTCTATCTCCCTAAGGGGGGCAGAGCAGTTCTTGCAGCATCAGAGAAGAGTATTCAAGTTGTTTCTGTGGCTCACCAAGACCTGCCAGATAGATCAGATGTGAGAGCAAAAGCCCTTTGTATTCCCAGCACGTCTTCCTGACATGGACATGAAAACAAGAGCCTTGGAGGCATCACCCTTATGATTATGTCCTGCTGGGTTCTTACTAATAAAGTTTCCCTTACTCTCTGTTGTGGTGCATCAATTCCCTTAACCTCACTTCTCCCCTCTAAACATGGCAAAAAGGGGCAGAAACACAGGTGAGATAACAACACCTTGATTAATGCTCGTGATGACCACCAGGAACTTCACAAATATATCTGACATTTCTAACATCTTTTATTCACCGCTAACCTTCAAGAAGCTTCTTCCCTTCTGCCGCAGTGCTTATTTGCCCCTTCCCTTGCCATCTCTGTCCCCTTAGTAAGTGTGCACCTAGCAATTTACCTAACACTGCATGGAATTGCTCTTCACAAAAGAAGGCTGCATTTTCCCTTGGCGTAGAGTTTGCTTTAATCAGAGGCTTCAGCATGAAAGCCTACACATGCTTCCCTTGCCACTCACAGATGCGCCGGGAAACTCATTCAATTCTTTGAACATCCATTGTGGCTCAGGGCTACGGTCAAGCACCCTTAATGAAAAGCTGTTTGTGCAATTTATTTCCTGCTGATAACCAAGAACACCTCCTTGAAAAATAAACACACGAAAATAAAAATCCCAGGAAGCTGTCAAGACTGCTCCCCAGTTTCTAGACTCTTCCATGGTAACTGAAGTTGGAAAACTACAAAATCCACATCAGAGCAGCCAGAAGTCTCAAGTGAATGATGACTGCAAAGTGTCTCTGTTAAGACGTAACTGTTTGTGTTGTGTATTTTCCTGCTGCGGAAAAGTTTCCAAGGACGGCAAAAGAAAAAAGTGTTTCCATTTTCCCTTCTCTCTTCTCCTTTCTTGCCTTTCAACAACCCGTATCACAGCTGTCTAACTCCAAACAGGGCCAGCATTGGGCTCCTCAGAGCTGTGGCACTTCCTTTAAGAAGCATATGGGCATTTGATGGATTTTTCTGCTTAGCCAGCAGGAAAGGATCTGATATATAGCCATCTGAGCATACTCACTTTGAGTTGCATCGAATAGGAAGCATTATCATATGTGCAGTGAGAAGCACGAATCTTCCTTCAGTCCTGTACAAGCCTTGCAATTTGCTTGAGATGCCAGTAGTAGAATGGCTTTCTATCACAACATCCTCAGGAAAATACAGCACTGGGATGTATAGGAAACATGGCAAGCAAGTTACGTTAAAAAATTGTCTCTCCACCATCCTCTCACTGGTCAAAACTTGTTCTCTCTTAACTCTGAGGTTTTATAAGAATACACCCTTTTGTCTTCAGATCCCTCTATCTTACCAAAGACTTTCTGAAAGCATGAGAGGAAGCTCCCCTAATGGAACAACTGAGTCATAAGTTTCAAAGTGGAAGGGAAAGTGGCTTCCTGAACCTGAAAGTGAAGCCTGTGAGTCAGAAAATTTATAAACTTTTGTTCCAATGTCTCCACTATGAAATATGGCCTTGAGACTGGAAAGACTTGTCCACTCCTATAAATATCTCCTCTTACTGATGGTTCTAAGTATATACATAAAAGGATAAATGCTCCTAGGTACTTTAGACAATAGTCCTGCATCAGAAAAAGCTTGGTCAAAATAAGCAATAATAGCTTTAACAACTGTCTTCCCAGTCCAAGCTTCATAACTAGGGAGACTGATTTGTCAGATACGTAATCAGTTTTAAATTTTTGACTTAAATGATGCAAAAATTTCACCTAATGAGAAAAGGAGGGAGAAAGGACAATATTACCACTGAAAAGCATATGAGTGAGTCAACCTGCTACTCTTGGTGAGCTGTCTGTGGGGAGGCCGGCCATCAAGACCTGAACTGCACGGGATAAAAATTGCTGCTGTAAAGGGGCAGGTGGAGACACTAACATCCTCACATTCAGCTGTGTTTCCATAGCTGTGACTGGACTGAGCATGTTAAAGTCCCCACCCCCTCATCAAGGACTCTGACTCCACTGTCTCTGCTTTTCTTGCTGCTTTTTTCCACGGCCTTCTTTTGAACTTTTGCTGGATTTGGCTTACACTTAGTTTACGCTGTCTCATACTTGAACAGCTGGGAGAAGGGTTTGGAGGTTTTTGTTTAGGTTTTATTTGTTGGTTTGTTTTTTTTTTTTTTAAACTTACACTCCTTAGGCTTCGGCTATTTAAAACCCTGCCATAGACTCCCTTTGGTCTTTCTTGTTGCAGAGGCGGGTGGGAGGGAAAAAACTTGTATCTCAAGGGAAACACCGCAGACAGTGTATGGCTCGCTTGACTCCTTGCATGGTTTGGATTGAAGGGAGGCAGGGAACAGTTGGACTGCAGTTATCAAACTCTGGCAACTTTTGTGGTTTGTTTTCCTCAACTCCCGAAATGTAACTTTTGAGACAAGTAATTTAGCTGAGAGCTTTGCATCTGTAGAGCGCTGTCCTCCAAACACAAATCCCAGAATTTAATAGATTGGGTGGGGGCCGATCTGTAGAGAACTAATTGAAGGAGCTGCAAATATAGACATTCAACCCTGATTAATTAGAAGCGCAAAAAGGAACACTTTAATTCCATTTCCAAATCAAGCCAGTTGTACCACAATTATCTCAAGTACCTGAGAGATGTTGAGTTCACAGTTAGTCCCTCCCTTTCCTCAGGGGGAATGAACAGCACAAGGAGAATCAAAAACCCTCAAGCTCTGTATTCACTGAGTTACTTATTTCTCCCAGTAATATAGTATTTTAAAAAGCCATAGTTTGTATTTGGGACCAGTTTTCAAAGGTGTTCAGCATGCATGTTCAATGGTGTTCAGCTCCTGAGGAGCTGCAACTCTCCTAGAAATCTTTCCATTTATTGAAATAGCTAAAAAGGAGCTCTTCTGGAAATATAGCTTTGATAGGCTTTGTTTTGAAGACAGGATACCTCAGAAGTCCATATAATGAGGCTTGCCTTCCTCAACGTTCCAGATGGTCTGGGTAATAGGATGTATGTTATTACCAAAGCTAGCAAATCTAGTTTTCCTCTGAAACTAGAAAAAATGTCCTCTCCTGGAGATCCATCTTTTCCCTTGAGCAACTCCCTGCTCTGCCTCATTTCTCCAGCTGGAAGGTTTTGGTATCAACCTTAACAGTTCTGACATATGGTAAAACAATGACACTGTAGTCCTTTTATGACAGCACCACCTTTCTATGTTTTCTCATTCTAGGCTCATCTCCATCCACCATCAAAATGCAGTTTCCTTTGCAGCAGACAGCAGCTGTTTTAACAAGTCTACAAACAGAACACAAAAGCTCTGGAAAAGAAGCAAAGAACTTTCCCAGTTTGAATCTGCAACAGGAATTTCAGGCCAAAGGCAAGCAAATGGCCCATTGTTTTCTCAGGTAGCTCTTCGAGCCAGTCTTCAACAACCACAAATGGTCAGGGCCTCTCATTTTGCACCTCAATTGAAGGACAGCTGTTCTATTTTCTAACTGGGAAGATAGTTCACCTTGAGCCTGGCTTCAGCTGCTGCAGCTTTTTTACCATTAAATATAACTCAGAATAGATTATCAGCATGGGCAGAAGACAGAGAGTGTTTGAACAAAACAAGCCATTAATTTTCTACATAGAACAACTCTCATCCTGGAGACACTGCTGTGCTATTGTCTGAAACACAATTTTCATCTGAAATTGGGCAAACCATTTGGAAAGTAATTCAAGTTTCTCTAGAGGGGGGATGCCTTACACACTGACAGTGGTGGAAGGATTCAGTACCCACAACTATGTTAACTGTATGCAATTGATCAGAAGCATCTTCTTTTAATAGGTCCTAATTGCAACACTCTGTCCCAACAGCTCATTTGCAAACTCCCCAGAACATTCCACCTCTTTAACTCACCCTCATCAAGCTTCACTTTGTTAATTCTGCTCCAGCGTTATCACTACCAACTTGTCCCTTTTGTCTCGCAGCTTATTCTGAGTGGTGATCTAAGTGAGGGGAATGTTTGCCAGGAAGGTGTCCAAGGAAAAAATCTGTCTCTGCACACACCACCACCAAAAAACGAGGACTCTCATTCAGAACGTTATGGCTGACATGTCAATGACTTTCTATGCATCTCATTGCATGGCCAGCATTTTAGCATAGACTACTTATCCAACTAAAGGCCAAGCCAGGGAATACATCACTCCGTGCCCAGATTGAGTATTTTTTCAAGAGACAGACACACACAGAGCTTTCCACCCTCTATACTTAGTAAAATAAAGGAAAAAAAGCAGCCTGGTTACTGGAAGCCTGGGGATGTTCCCTGTGAACAACCTTTTCCCAGTGTTTGACCTCTCCAGTGCCTCTTACTTTGGATCACAACAGCCTCCTTTCCCACGCAGGGTGGGCTGAACGCTCCACCTCCCCTCCACTCTCAGCTAGTGCAGTCACGGGGTGATGCAGGCTCAATGCTGACACACTTGTAGATAACATGCAAAAATAATGCAGAAACTCCTCCCAGCCAGCTGCAGACTGTGAAGTACCATTCTTTGGCATTCCTTTTCTGACTTTAGTTTGGGAAAGGCACCCAGATCTGTCCACCAAGTGTCAGGGAAGTGAAGGACATAACCCAAGATTATTGTGTAAACACAAATAGTATGTCAAGTAAAAACAGATTTTTATTTTGCTTTACCTCAGAGTCTCCAAACAATGGAAGTTAAATCTGAGCATCACTTTTGTGGATGCATGTGATCAAAACTTTCATATTTCATGCTATGTTGACAGAAAACAGTGATTTTAAGAGATAAGAACACAGTACGTACAGAGTGATAGATGATCTTCTAGAATATTACTTGTGATTTGCTCCTAAACAAATTTCCAGGGTTATTCCACCCTCTGAATATCAATCAAGCCCAAGAGCAAAAAAAGGAAGGAGGATGGATGAGAGAGCAGTTGGAGTAACGAGCCTTTCTACTGTAATCTCAATAACAGATGAGATTGCATCTGCTCCTTTACTGGACCCTGAGTAACTGTAGGGAAAAGAAGTATCTTATAAAGCCAAGCGTAAACACGGGGCTAGTGCCCATGAAGACAGCAACAGGACAGAAGAAGACATGTTGAAGACAAATTTTAACAGTTAGCTTTGGACCTCACTCAGATTTCAGAAGTCGGTTAAATATGAAATTATTGAATTTCTTTCAGTACAGCCCTGGCTAGTCTGTATGCTTTCCATTAAGTGATTTTGTTGTAAAGATCTTTTTTTCCAAACAATCTTAACTATTTTTTAATTTGAGACAAGTTATCTTCAGTGAAGTTAACTATAAAATAATGAGCAGGTTTTTTGTGGATTAAGAAAGGGCTTATTTTCACAGAATCATAGAATGGTTTGGGTTGGAAGGAACCTTTAAAGGTCACCTAGTCCAACCCCCTTGCAATGAGTGGGGACATCTTCAACTAGATCAGGTTGCTCAGAGCCCTGTCCAGCCTGACCTTGAATGTTTCCACAGATGTGGCATTTACCACCTCTATGGGCAACCTGAGCCAGTGTTTCACCACCCTCATTGTAAAAAATTTCTTCCTTATATCTGGTCTGAATCTCCCCTCTTTTAGTTTAAAACCATTACCCCTTGTCCTAGAGCTACATTTTGGGTTAGGTTAAGTCAGCAAAGACCAGGTGCAAGCTGCATTGAAATAAGACATTCTTCAGTCAGAACAGACACCCGCACTGGAGTTCATACAGACATAATTAAAAACAGTTGTACATGGGTACAGCCTCAGATGGTCCAGACATCCACGTTGGATTTTTTTAACAACAGCAGCATAAAATGATACAGCCTGAAACATGGAGATACATAATGCCTAGTAAGAGGCTAGTTAAAGCAGTAGGACTCATTTCCTGGGAGGAAATTTGTCTATATGTTTTTTAAAATTACCCTTTCTCTCCAAAATTGTTATGAACACAAAAGCTAGGTGAAGGAAAAACTGCAGTTGTCCACTCCTCACGGATCAGAGCCAGGTGACAGACAGCACAGACACACGGAGGGACAGCACGGTGCTGTGGAAGTGGTGGTGTCCACAGTCATCACTCAGGCAAACACACGATGTTGTGAAAATGCTCTCCTTCCTCCCCCCACCCCACCTCCCATGGCTTAGTTTTATTGAGTTATACTGTTCTTTGCCTCCCGGACACCTGGACAAGAATTAGTGCTGCCTCACTGCATTTATGTGCTTAGCCAAGCCATCCCAGTATTTTCAAGGTCACCACCTCCAGTGTCCTGAGGCTGTTGATCGTCTGGTTTGCCTTCAGAGAAGCAGGGGAGATAAACTTCCAAAATGGATATAAAGGAGAAAACTGAAAAAATCAAAATATATGTCATTTTTACATAATACAAAAGATGGAGGTCAATTAACCTTGGCTGAAATGTACTGCCACCATTCACACAAAAAAACCCTTATATTTGTTGATGGTCGATTAGTTGGGTTTTTTCTTTTACCCACAATACAGGCAAGGACACCTGCTAGAGAGACTTTCTCTTCCCAAAGGCAGTGACTTCAGAATTTTAGCCTGAGTAAGTTACTGCTGTCTCACCCCATTCATTTGTGCAACCACCTCTATCCTCATAGCAATAATGAACCGTGACTCACCTGCTGGTAGCTGAGAAAACCACTTGCGTTTGTGCATTGAGCAGAAACTGATTTTCTTTTGTCTGTTCCTTTCCCTCACCCCATTCTATGCAGACAAAACTGCTCTCTGGTTCACCAATGAATTGCCCATCATGGTTGGTGTACCAAATCACGGGCTTAGCCCTGTTGTTCTTACTGCCTTCTGCTTTTAGCTTGGTAAACATCCATGGGAGCTGCATCATCTTCAGCCAAAGCATAAGACATGGGGCTGGTCATTGAGTGGTGGTGGAAAACATTTGCTTTGAGGTCTTTAAAACATTTGACAGTTGTTACCTGGTTGGATGTCTGATGTTTACTACTGTGGTGAGTTGACATCAGCCAGCAGCCAAACACCCACCCAGCTTCTCACTCACTTCCCTTCCAGCAGGACCTGGGGGAGATAATCTAAAGAGCAAGAGCTGAAAACTCATGGGCTGAGATACAGACAGTTTCATAAGTGAAAAACAGTTGTTGCAAGCAAAGCAAATAAGTAATACATTCATTATTTCCCATCAACCAGCAGATGTCCAACCACTTACTAGAAAGCAAGGCTTCATCACATATAGTGGTTATTTGAGAAGACAAACACCATAACCATGAATGTTACCCTCTTCCTCCTTATTTCTCCCAGATTTATATGTTGGACATGATGTCGTATGGAATGGAATATCCCTTTGATCAGCTGGGGTCAGCTGTCCCAGCAGTGCCTCC
>KZ508548.1:0-12362 GCA_002844005.1 Limosa lapponica baueri | reverse complement strand
ACTTTGGATTTGAGAAAAAGTTGGTTCATAAAAATGAATTTGAAAAAAACAGAGTGTGTATAGTCTAATCAGTGACAGAAGCATAGCACAGAGGGCTGAGTTTCTCTGTGGATGCTGATTTTGACTGCAGATTTACCTGAAAAAAAAGAAGACCCCAAGCCAACAAAATATTTAAAACCACATTCGGAGCTTTAATCATGTGGATAGTCTTGTCCAAGCCTTGGAGTCCTCATCCTCCACCCCTGAAGATAATTAGAGTTTTATTATGCTGAAGGAAATTGCGAATACTTAAACAACATGATTTAGGGACGCTGCCTGGGAGCTGGAGTTAGATGTATTTCTTCCTCCTGACTCTGTGACCTCGGGCAACTCACTGCATCTCTTGACTTTGCATCTCTAAAAATGGAACCAGCGACTGCTTCCTTCCATCTTTGGAAAGAGCCTTTCTAGAGGAAAAATGGTGTGTCAATCTTCACAGCCACTCAGCCCTGAACTTCTGTTATGAAACTACCTGTAATAAAGACAGTAGCTACCAGTACCTGTAATGCAGAATTTAGTCCATTAGTACTTGAGCTGAGACCATCAGTTCCTTTTGTGTAAGTTGTCAAAGAGCTGTCAAAGTGACCTACTGCAGAGCAGAACTCTCTGCCAGTGCTGGTTTCCAGGGTCATGCCACCTGTCTGCCCCCCGCCACCACCCAGGTTTCACTCTCGCTGCTATATTTCTGGGTTTTATTTAGCAGCTAGACAAGAAATGGGACTGTGCTTCTGGGCAATTTCAAAGTAGAGGAAATAATACCAAGGGGAGACACAATAACTGTCTGCAGATAAAGAAAAGAATGTTGCACCAGAGGACAGGAAGCAATTATTATCATTAGTCAGCAATGATAGAGAAAGAAGTAATTAAACTTCAGCTGCATCAGGGAAATTTTTAGACTGAATATTAAGAAAATAGCTGGGAAAAAAAAAAAAGAAGACTAGGCTGAGCTGCCAAGAAAAGTTGCGGTGTAACTGTGGTATTCAAAGTCACACCTCAAGAATGTCTTTCTGTAAATAGTCTAAGAACACACTAGTCCTGTCTCAGCATTCTCAGAGTCTGAGGTGGCAAAACATTTCTATTCACGGCAGTACCTAAACGTGCTTAAATCCCATTCACATAATCTGAACAGCCAAGGAATTTAAGTAGAGCTGGAGCTGCTGAAGGGCACTGGATGACAAGGGAGTAGACGTGAATCCACCTCAGACACCAACGTTGTTCCCAGTGTGAGACAACTGGTGGGAATCTGCTACGACAAGTCTTCACCCCAAATGGATGCTTGTAGAGCCAGAGAACCTGGTTTTACTCAGACTGCGGTTATACAGTTGAGACTCTTATAGTCTCGTGACAACCAGGAGTTACAGTGCAAAGGGAATGGAGCCCCTGTCCCAGTGCAAGGTAAGCACCTTCCCACCTTCCTCGCAGTAGGAATTACACCCGAGGGTAACTCGGAGCAGAAAACAAGTTTATATATTCTGAATCCTATCTGGAGGTGCCTCTGTCCCCAAGGAAAACGTGTGAAAGAGAAGGGCAAGTCCTCCCCTTCTCCCTGTCCCCACACCCCACCTGAAGCCCAGTGAAGGCAAGGTCACAGATTTTTTTGTGTGCTGAGCTCCCTTCCCATTTCTGGCACAGAACAGAATGGAGAGAGAGAAATTACAAGGAACTAGAATTAGTGTTTAGAGCAAAATCAGAAGGAAGAGGAGACAGAGAGCATGTATGCCTAATGGCACAGTTTTTACTGCCTTCCCGTCTCCATATTTCATTCATTTTGCTAATCCGCTGAAGAAATGGCTCACTGGCAGGCAGAATCTTGAAGTAGCCATTTGAATTTGCTTGATGGCCCCCAAGGCAAGTCAATTTTCAGTCTGACTGGCTTTAATCCCAGTGGAGAGCCCCGCCATGCCATTACATGGCACAGCAGGAGTAAGAGTGGGGAGGTAATCACATTACAGCACCGTTCCATTTAGCCGTAATCTGTAAGGATCTCATGAAAGCATCAACCATTATTATGACTCCTGATGTCCTTCAGGCAAAGTCTTTGTGGGAAAAAGGAGAAGGAAAAAAAAATAAAAATCTCCACCTGTCAAAAGGAGACAGGCACTTTCATTCAAAGGAAAAGGAGATGAGATGTAAAAGTGACACAATATTATTTAAACATCCTATTACTAAAATTACAGTTCATCTATATAAAACTGAGCTATAGGACCTTAGTCTGTCAGCTAGATCAATGTACCTGCCATGGTCGCAGAGATGCAATGAGCTGAGGAAGCATTTGGGACACAGAATTTTCTGTAAAGGCTTCCAGCTTCAGTCCATCATGCCCGGTGTCCTTCCCGCGGCACGAAATAGCTGCTGCAGAAGGCAATGCTGGGAAGGGCGAGGATGGATCTTTCTCAGCCCATTGCTGCTACGTTCACATCCAGAAGCTTGAAGCAACTTTAGCATAAGCACAGCTTTATTAAGAATCATATTTAAAATCCAGCTCTGGTGTCTGACTCCTTGACCTCTTGTGGCAGATGTTAGGCTGATTACACGCTACATGAGGAAACAGTTGTCATCAGTGGCTGCAAATCTACACTGCTATTAATTAAAGCAGCCAGCTCCAGGATGGAGTGTGTATGGACTGGACAGGATATTTGGAGAATTGCTCCTGTTTCCACACCTGCTTTTGACATTTAAAAAAATCAAGCCAGCTTTTCAGCCTCAGTTTCTCTGTTCATGAATAGAAACTCCTGATAATGTGCGTAAATGGGTGAGCAAGGCATCACAGATACAATATGTCATCATACCCTGAGGCAAGGGAAAACAGCCAGTCTCCATGGGCTTTTTCTCCCCATCTTCATCCCCGGTAACCTGGCTCAAGGAGTATCAGGGAGATGGGTGGGACTGAGGCATCTCAATTTGGGATGGCTGTAAACAGAAGGAAACAAGAGGGATCCAAAAAAGGGCACATGGAGCACATCCATGCAGATGACCATTTTCTGGAGATGCAGGACAGGGCCAGGGAGAAGCAAGGATGACGTAGTGGCAGGACTGAGAGCGCTACACCCTGGCATCCAGCCTGTGAGAGACGGTGCCAAGAAAGGCTGTATTTCTAAGGAGGGCATTGATCCAGGAGATGATGTGTAGTAACAGCAAAGCCGCTGACAGCAGGCCAGGGCATCTGAATTGTGCTGGGACTCCTGATTCTCAGGGTAGGATGCACATGGGAAACCACAGCATGAAAGCTAGATATACCACAGAAGGTAATGCTGGGGATGCTGAGATACAGCTGTGACGGCTGACGTTAATGACCTAGAGTCGAGAGGAGCTCAATCAGAGCCCTGAGCTGCACGCAGAGGACAGGGCAACGCTCCCACAGTACCATACCCAGCAACCTGGTTGCTACAGCAAAAGATGTCTCTGGTAGAAATAAGATGACCAAGGAAGGAAAAGCTTGGATTACTGGGAGGATTTGGAAGAGCTGGAGCCCAAATCAGTCTCAGAAAGGAATGGGGTTAGGCCTCCAGAACAGACTGGGGAAAGGTCACACAAAGCTCTCCTAAACTGCAGATGTAGTTTCTGCAGTGGACTCCCAAGTGGGGCAGAAAACCAAAATGTAGGTGAGGAGGTGATGTTACCTTGCAGAAAGACAGAAAGCAGAAGTCATAAACAGAGGGATGGATTGGGGTGAGACAAAGCCCAGAGGAGGGAGGAGATCCTTGAAATAATGTGTTTGATCTACCCAGACACTGAAGGAATACAGGGGAAGACCCAAGTCCCCACCCTGCAGATCCATGTGGATTTTGTTTGCCTGCTACGAATGGGTCATGATGTGTCTCAGAGCATTCTCAGGGGACTGAGGAATGGGACATCCACCATCCTACGAAAAGATCAGGCACGTAGTCACAGGGAAAAAGCAAAATAAGAACCTGGCTGGATGCAATCCAGTTCTGGCAGCTCGCTGAGAAGAAACTGCCTCAGACCGTGCAAGGGCTTTTTGTTTACAAAAAACACGCATATATATAGTCAGAGATTTGTGGAGACAAGGGGCATGGGAAGTTTCACCCCTCCTGCTGGATTTTAATGTGGCACTCGATGACTTGTAATGGAAAAAGATCTATTGTTTCTCCAGTAGCAATAAAGTAAGGTTAAAACAAACTCAAACATAAATTTTACAAACAACCCCATATAAACGCAGCTGTTCAATGAACTGATAGGACGGGTTGCTAGATGAGTACTGCCCTCTAATGTTGTCATCTAATGGAAATGTCCTTTACAATGTCTTTTATTAATGAAACACCATTTCCCTGTAGGATGACGGAGAAAAAATAATCGCCCTTGAGATTAGGCTAAAGTTAACCTAAATGTAACCTTGACTTTAGCAGATGTGGCTTTGGTTGCCTACAGAGTTAGTTATTTTCTACATCATCAAATAGACAGCTGATGTTCTGTTCAGAAACCTTGGTTTTGGAGAAAAAGACTGTTGTGGTTAGATAAAGTTGCTTGAAGGACAAAGCTGGGAATTATTTCATAACCATCTTTTTTTTTTTCTGAACAAGTTCATCCTGAATGTACAGTCTCTGGAAGAAACAGATTCTGCTCACAGGGATCCAAAAGTTCTGGTGTTTCTCAGAGTCTCTGAGAAACTGGAAATAGAAATCCAAAATGGAAAGGAACTCCCATAGGTTTATAGTGCTTTCAGCCTCTTAGTAATGGGACTCTCCCTTACTCCAAGGCTTTTCATATCCTCTCTATACATAAAATTCACCTTTCATACTAATTTAGAGTATAGATGGTTTATATAGCCATCCGGGCACATGCATTCCTGTGTGGGTCCTAGAAATGCAGTGTCAGAGTGAAAATAACTCATGAAGTTAAAGGTTGGCTTTTGCCCCGATGGAGAAGATTGATACCCCTTTCAGCCTTTTGTTTTAGGATGAACTGATCAGCTCCTTGCCTCTGTGGTGCCTGGTGGCAGTAAATCCAGCTGGAGAAGAACGCAGGTGTCCTGAGGCCAGTGCAGTGCTCTAAAACATACAAGGAGGTGCGTTTCTTATCACTCTCCACATCATTTATTTCTCTCCAGGCTTCTTCAAGTTCTTCTTCATTTTTCCCCCTGTAGCACCAGCCTTAATCGTTTTTCCTGGTGCTACTAGTGACTCTCACCCAGGCCCTGTCCATTCCTCTTGACAGCGAGTTTCCCACCTTGCAGAGCATCCTGTGCCTGTCCGTGTGGGACATGGTGTCCATGGGTAGCTGTGCCTTGCCCTCAAGCGGCACTGCACCACAAGCAGGCACCAAGCCACAAATCTCACTCCTGGATCGGGTGCTTATTTTCCCAATGGCATCGGGCTCTGACTCACCTTTCCTGAGTCACTCTTCCTGTCACTGTCATACCTACCTGACAGCATTAAATCCCCCACTGTCACTTTACCAAAGAATTAGAAATCCTTCCACCATCATTTGCCTGGGACAGAACAATTTTCTTCAGGGGGCTATTTTTCGTTCTTCCTCCTCTTATTGCTGCTTGACAGGAAACCATCTCATGTTGTTCTGCTCCAAAATGTCACCTGTCTGTGGAGCAGCAGTCCCCATTTCCCTCCCTCCTTCCCACACCCTGCTGTTTTACCTGACTTTGAAATGGCAGCTCAGCAGACTTTACAGAATCCTCTTTACAATTTTATTTTATTTTTTGCACAGCAAACTACAAATATATTTATATATGTCTCTCTCTGCTGAATATGGGTATCTAATCTGAGAATAGCAGGAAGTTTCAGGGCAGACCCCCATGGTTCGAATTAAGTATAAAAACAGAAGGAAAGGCTGAGGTGATAGATATAGATAGGTAGATAGATAGATAGATAGATAGATAAAGAGGTTTTTTATTTAAGTACTCTGCCTATTACAATTTAAAGGCAAATGCCTTTATGCAGATGTGAGATCTACTGCCATTTCAGAATGGATAAGGCTACGTGCTCTAAATTATTGCAGGAAACAGAAACACAAATAGCACTGTCTCCCGTATCTGGACAGATTCCCTTTTTATTGTCACCTGCCTGACAGCCAGGCTGTTGCTGCTTACTAAAACCTGTCTGTAACTGAAATCCCCGGGGTAATAAGTTCCCTGTGAAACAGGTTCTCGACTGGAAAAATCTGCACATCTCCAGATTAAATCAATAACAATTAAGAATTCTTTGAAATCTAATTGGAAAAGCAGCTATTTTGATCAGCACCATGATGTTATCTGGAAATTGTATTTTGTTTATCTACAGCAGAAGAAGGTTTTCTTCTTTGTGGGATTGGTTTGCCAGCTTCAGACACATCCTTTGATCTCTCAGATGATACAGTGAACTGAAACATGGGGGCAATCAGAAGGATTATCATGGGATGGGGAAATCATTTGATCTATTTTTAAAAGTATTTTTTTTTATGAATAACTTTGGGGGTTGGTTATCATTAAGAAAGGAAGAGACTGCTCTCCCATCTTTAACAGTGTTAGATTTCTCTGAAGATGCCTGATTCATGTAGTTAATAATACTTAGCATTTATATAGTGCTTCCTAACTTCAAAGCACTGTACAAATATTTCTCACTAGTACCGCACACCAAGCTTCTGCGTTATTACTTTCAGGGAGGGATGGGGCCATTTGTCATCTCTCATATAGTTTTCTGTTCAGACCCCTCTTTAGTTGTCTCAGGTTAACTGGGATAGAAAGTCCCAGTGAGAGAAGGAGAAAGATTAAAATCCTGGTCATGAATACAGTGAGACTCTTTCAAGCGCATCATCTGAAAACTCTCCTACTCGTCTTGAGAAGGTCTTCTGCACCTTGTACAGACTCTCTTACCAAGTTAACTGAGTTTCTAGAGCTCACTGTAAGGCCAGTACCCTTGTTTGAAGATCTCTAGCAACACCAGTGCTCACAAAAAAAAAAAAAAAAAAAAAAAGAAAGAAGAGAACATAAGAATACAAGCACAGAAGACATATTGTGCTTTGTTTGAGAATATCTGATGTTCAAAACAAAACAAAACAAAAACCAAACCCTAGAACAAACTTGAAACTCTAAAAGGTTGTTGAGGCCCTTTTTTTTCCCCTCAAATCTAGTTTTCTTCTCGTACACAGTCATGCCAACAAATAGCAGATGGTGATGGCAGATATGTACTAAAACAGCTAAAATTGTATTCCTTGCAGGAGTATCTACCATGCTGATCAGGCTGAACAGTCTGTGCTAGCAGCAACGTCTGGTCCACGCTTGGAAGGGAAGATCAAAACCTTTCTTGAGATCTCTTTGGATTGCGTTTCAAGTGGCTCGCTCTGCAAACAAAGGCAGATCTGCTCTTGTGGTTCCTGGGAGCCACTCAAGACAGGAATGTTGCTGCGTTAGCCATGTGTCTTCCCTGAGAGGGTGGCTCAAAGCAAGCCAGCATCAGGGATGGAAAGGAAGGACCTCAGGTGCGTGGTGCTCCCCTGCTCTAGCAGGTGTCCTTTCTCGCCTGTGGACTTGAAAGTAGTTTGCAGCTCTGACAGCTGGGGTCTACAGATGAGTCAGGCAGATCCAACATTCCTACTTGGGCTTACTGCAGTGTAACTTCTTCTCCTTTCCAGGAAGATTTCCTAAGAGATCTCTGAGTCTCCAGGTCTTTGGCTTCTGTCTGGCTCACTGCAGTCATGGATAAGAACAAGAATTAAGGGAAGCTTAACATACACAAGGAGCTCATCAAGGATCATGGTTCCCCTGGCCTCCAGGAGATCATGCCATCTGTGCTAACTTATTAAAGAGGGACCTTTAAGGGGTTGGCATTTTTTCAGACACTAATATTTTTCATCCCAGTCCCCAAAACTTCAAGTGGCATCCTTTGATCTTTAATTAAGGAAATTCATAGACTATGAACACAGACCTTACCCTTCCAGTCATTTTCCTTCTCCAAACACTTTGGCACAAGACTATAGGGTAGGATTATCTTAGAGGAAGAGCAGGTGGCCTGAGAGTCACAAGTCCTGAGTTCTGAAGAGATCTGTCACTGGTTTTGCGGTGTGATCTGAGGCCAGTTACTGAGGGCCTGGTTTGGGGGATGCTGAACACCCACATCTCCCACTGACTCCAAAGGAAGCATCATATGTTCAGTATGTTGGAACCAAAGAACCTCGACCTTCTTGACTCTTTGATGTCTAAGGAAAAGATGTGATCTCACACCTACCTCCACGGGGTATTATGCCACTTCACTAATATTCATATGGCACTGTCAGATGTGCACACTGTGAAAGAAACCACAGTAACTCTGTTCTGCTTCTCGCAGTGCTGGTGTAGCACAATGCCTAGGTTTTGAGGAATTGCCCAGATTTTTCTCTACAGTCCTCCAGGCACCTCAGCAAGCTGATCTCGTATTTGACAGAGCTGGCTTTCTCCAGGCATTCTGGCTGGTAATCCTGCACGGTCTTTTTGTAATGATACTAATTTTCCCCTATTCACAGTGCCTACTGATGAGCTGATTTGAAGTTACCTCTTGCTTGTAGGTTCAGCCTCTTTTTCAGTCGCTTTGCACTCTTTTATCTGATTGCTGAAGGGGAACCTGGGCTCTGCTCTTAGGCAGAAGCAAAGCCACAACAGCAGCACCAAAACCTGGCATGCATGTCCAAGCTTTGAAAAATGCCAGTGCATTGGGGTCTAACAGGAGAGAAAGCAGACCCTGTGCCTGCAGGGAGCTCAGCCAGATCCAGCATTTTTCATAGATGCCCCATGTCTTCATCAGTATTCAGATCCATCTGCGCTGCTGAGATATCTGCATGGCACAGACAGGGAGTAGGGGAATACATTTATAAATAGGATCACTTCATCTTTCCCTTTCCTGCTGTCCCCAGTCTCCCGAAATCCCCACTGATGGAGGTCCTTCACTGCTGAGAGCTGCCAGTTCCACCCTACCGTCATACCTGCTCTAATGTCACCTAACATTTCTTCTTTGCATTGCAAATGAAGTAAAGAAGCAGGGAATGAGAGGTGTGGATGGGGAAGGAGGAACAGACTCCAGCAGCTGTTAGGACTCTCAAAATACCTTTTACCATTTGTTTAACAAAGACAAGTGCTAGAAATGATGACTCTGACAGTACAGTGCCTGCATGCTCTTTCTAACGAGTGCCTTTTTAAATCCAACAGGTAAATAATAGCATCTTCTTAGAAAAGGTGCACACTATAAACCTATCCGCTGTAACACAGCAGCCTGCATCAAAATATCTCCAAACACTGGGTAAAGCTAACTCTTCCTGCTCACTGTGCTAGAAGGTTGTTAAATGTTGTATGGTCACAGAGAAATTAAACATTGCTCCTACTCGTGCTTACTCACATGAGAAGCTGTTGAAGCTGTAGTCACACTGAATGCAGCAATCATGTTAGTACATCACAGTAACAGTTGCTCTGAAGAAAAACACAGCAAATAACTGTATGAGACACAGCTTTTTTGCAATTGGGTTGAAGTTTTTCTCCTGGAGTCTCACTCTGATTTTCTGGCAAAGTCAGTAGCAGAGCTCCAGAACCCCAATTTTCTTTTCCTGTGCCCCAGAAGAGGACAAACCTCTAGTGAAACTGTCCCATGCACACAGTCCTGGCTCTGTTGTGGTTTGGCTGCCTGGCTTTTGTGTGTGTTTTCTTCCTTCCCCAAGTTCCCGCTGTCTGTTGATAAGCTGATTTATTCTCATTTGTATGATTGCAAATATAGAAACAGAGTTTGGCCTTCTGGTAGCAGAGAAACCACCCCAAATGCCTTGGGAGAGACCAACATCCTTCGCAAAAGCATAAAAAGTCACATTTTCTATTTTGAAAATATTCATTTCTTATTAAAAAATTTTCATTTCTTATTAAAGAATTAATAAAGGAAGTTCTGGAAATTCCATCATTTTGCAGTGAGGATGTAAATGTTCAGAAACAGACAACGCAGTAATGATTTGAGTAAAAGAGTTACTTTTTAACAAAAGATGAAAAAAGTGCTGAATCAATTTCCCCTCTAGACAGATGACTCACAGATTTGTCAGAAGCCAAAAGGGTACAGTAAACACTTAGGGCAGTTCTGCCGTTTCCCCTGGAAAATAGATGCTCTTGTTATTGTCAAGTGATGCCTCTTGAAACAGGTGGTTTGAAGGAGTGTGTATACATCAACCATCACAGCCACAAAAGCAAGGGAGAAAGGCAAGTTACATGGGCAGAATCGTGGAGAAACTCCATGGACTGGCAATAAGGTGCTGAGCAAAGTGACAATGACAGTTCAGTGACAGATCTGACCCTGGTTCATGCTATAACTCAATGGGAAAACCTGCTTCTGCAAGGCCATGAGAACAACATTATGTAAGATGAGGCCTCCTCCACTGGCAGATAAGTCCATCCAACATGACCTCCACAAGTATCTAGTGGAAAAGATCGGCAGACCTGGTTTTCCAACCACAGCCTTCCAAAACATCCATGAAGAAACTGTTGCTTCTTACTCTTCACATTGCCAAATGGCTGCTAGCCTCACCAGGGAGTCTGGGACAGCAAGATGAGTTTGCATTAAGCAGGGAAGCAAGCCCATTCCCAAAGTGGTTCCCTCAACACAGAGGGACACAGATTGTCCCTCACAGACAATCTATTTGACTCAAATATGTTGTTACATGCCAGGATTTCCTAAGCAGTGAGGAACATCTCCTTATTGAGACAATGACCTCAAGGCAGGAAGCTCTAAGGGGTCAGCACAGATTTTGGGGGGCTCCAGTGGCTTTGCAACGCATCCCAGGATCTAGAATGCCCAAAGCTGCTCTGGATGGAGTTCTTGAGGAATAATTATATGTGCTGCCTGGTTCCCAGGCCAGGAAGGAGAGAGCAGGTCCAGGAGATTTAGTAAGGGAGAAGCAAAGGCAGACATGAAGGGAAGATAAGGTGGGAAATAAGCAATTTGGGGGAAGAGGATGTGATAGAAAAGAGGGAAAAGGAATGGGCAGAAATCACAGGAACAGGAGATAGTGGCGAAGATGCAATACTGGGGGTCTCAGAGCAGAACCTGACATGAGTGACCAGGGGGTTTAGTAGAAGCACATGGGGAACCCACTGGTTTGTTGTACTCATGAGCGCTCCTTGAGCCCTCCTAACACTCCTGCATCTCTGCACAGTTTCTCACATGTCATTCCTGTTTATTAGAGTTTTTCCAACACTTGGGCTCATGGAAGTTATCTCAACAGCCCAGCTGACCTGGAGCTAGCTGAGATGATGTCTGTGATGCTGGATATCTAGTCACTGTAGGGTGCTGCTGTCTGTGTAGCCACGGGGCAGATCCTGGATATGACCACAGTATATGTGCTGAACATCACTACAGTGTGTGCACAGCATGACTAATGCTTCCTAGAGGTGCTAATTTTCACTCCATATGTGTTTGCAGGGCACCCACTGTGTTTGCACGGATTTCCATCCAGGAAAACCCAAGAGTAAGTATGTCAGCCTTCACTCTGCTTGGGCACTCGCACTACAAGGCTAACACATCCAGGATGCAACAGATGGGCTGACTGCACACGCACTACACAACCTGTGTGTGCTCATTTCTCCCTGAGAAACCCTGATGGGAAAAATGGCAACCCTTCGTGAAGACTCACTTCAAGTACACAAAGAGCTATTGCACTATTTTGCTAATCCTTTGCATTAAAAAGTGCTTGTGGACATATGAAGTAATAGAAAATCAAGGCTTCAAGCCTTCAGGTATTCCCACTGGGGCCTTTGCAGTGCAGAACTATGGCGGTTTTCCCAGTTGTCACTTGACTGTGGAACAGAAACTCATTCCACCAGCGCGATCGCTATACCAGTGCTTCTTCCCATGCATATTCTCAAGCATAAACAGCACAAACATACCCTGAGACAGGGGCAGCCCCGTACACTCTGAAATGTCTCACCACTATCCCTGCAAAGCAAAGCAGCAACAATATGAAGATTCAGTTGATAACAGGCCCCCAGGTCTAAGCAGAACTTTAGAACTTGCTAAAACATTGCTTTAAGTAAGTCTACCGGTACGTTTTCTGGTTGGTCGCCAGATCTCACAACTTTGTGCTTGTCACTGCAAGATAGACCCTACAGATCAATCACCCTGCTTGGCAATGTCATGTCAGACTGGGATGACAGTAGATTTCATCAGAACCTGGCGTGGGTGCTTTTATCACTTACTTCACATATGGAAAATCTCATCTATTTTTGCCAAAATTTCGTGTGGAAGAACTGGGAAGGGTTGAGGAGGAGTAGTAGGGGAGAAGTGTGACAGCAGTGTCAGTCTGTCCCATTTCTGACATTTGAAAAAAAGGGAATTTCATTTCTCATTCTGTGCTTAGTTCAGACCTAAAAG
>KZ508546.1:13834-39847 GCA_002844005.1 Limosa lapponica baueri | reverse complement strand
TTTTTTTTTTTAATCTGTTTATAGTGAAAACAAATTTCAAAATAATATGATTTTTTGCACTTTACAGAAATGAATGCACAAATTAAAATGACACATGGCACTGTTTTTGGTGTCATTCACAGAGTACTGAAGAGAATTCAAAAGTGATATTGGTGCTACATAAATAATTGATGTTGTAGTCTCCAGACCAGGTGTCCTTTCATAGAGTAGTAGTTCAAGGAGCAATTTCTCTTCAGCAAGAGAAACAGAATCATTCTGTGTCTTTGACTGTGAAGTTTGGAAGTACCACTGAAGTCACTGATGACATAATATACTTCATAGTAGGTGATAAAGAATTACTCTAGTATTGTTCAGTTTACAAAGGCAGTAAAGTCTCTGAGATATTACCTAAGAGGAATAAGAGTAAAAATCTCTGCAATGCTGCTATGATCTCCATGGACACTATGATCTGTCTCAAATGCCATTGAAGAGGCGCAATGATCAATGGGACAGTACAAGATATGTTGGCTTTCCACATCTGTACTCCCAAGGATGCCTTGGCTAAGTAACTACCCTTTTGAATGCTGCCTTTAAGGGCCTGAAAACATATTCAGCATTAATGATATGTCATTTAGAGCTGAAAAATATAATAGTAGTAGTAGCTATGGATCTAACTGTGCTCTGCTAAATTTCAGAACCCTCCATTGCCCATCACTCCAGAGAGCTCTTGAAATTCTCAGTTTTAAACTGTTCTGCATCCATGCCACAAAACAACTAAAGCCAGACAATGCAAATAAAATGTTCAGTGAAAAAGTGAGCACTGAATTTTCTGAGATAAACAAGTAGCAGAAAACCAAGCTGTAGGAATACAAACAAATGGCAGCTTTAATATTGAAATTACCCAAATTTTGCCAATTTCGAGTGCAGCTGTGCTATTTACGTTCAATTAGATTAGAAGAAAAGAATTTCCTTTAACACATAGTTCTGCAAACATTAGAATCCTGTAATAAATAAATAAATAAACAAGCCCAGCCAGGGAGCACAGATGCCGCTTAATGTGGTAGTGTATTAAAGTTTACAGTTACTTCTTTTAGACTCTTCCCTGGGGTGCCATGTGTCAGCCTCCTGGAGAAGGAACTGCAAAGTCTGATTTACTGATGTATTAGACGACATCTGTGCTCGCTGGCTTGGATTAGAGATGCTGAATCAAAAAGAGTTTGATCTGCCTTACCAGGACTAAGCTGACACGAGGTTATACAGCTTTAGCTTGTTGGCTTTTTCATCTCTTTGTGTTGGATGTTATGAGTCAGCACTGGTTGGCTTTTTTGTTTTGGGATTGCTATTTTCCTGGGCAGGTTATGTGGTGTGAAATGGGTTTGGACATTTCTATAACCTGCAGAGGAAGAGCTCTGCATTTCACATATTCAGCTGAAGGAGAAGCAGAGGGATAACTCATAGGTGCGAAAAGGTGGCAGCTTGTCAGAGCACCAGCTGCTTCATGTGAGGTTAGGTTGGGTAAAACAGTAAGAAAGCTAATTCTTAAGAGATCCTGCTAATGTAAGTCCCTCCGGGTCATTTTCTTTTCCGGCTGAGGCTATATGTTAAGCAGGAGCCCTGCTGCCTGCTAGTCATCAAGCGGTGTAACCATGGCATAGGGGCTGCCCATGAGCTGTTAATGGGCACAAGCAGTTCAAAAGGCACAGGCTGGTGTCCTCTGCAAAGAAAATGGGTTTGTTGTAGTAATTCATATTGCAAAAATACTGGGGAGATGAGCTTGCTTTGGGTTAGTGCCATACTACTGCTTCTTATTCCATTCTTGTACGTAACTCAGCCCCGCTTTATGAAACATGCACTGAGTGATCTAAATATGTGGATGCATATTCCTGGATCCCTGATGGCTTTGGCCTCTGCTTGAACTTTCAGAAAGGAACAGGAGTACTTGGGGAAAAATTTAAATTATTTCAGTTCTTCCATTTGAATTTATTTTAGTGTAAATAACTGCAGGATTTCTCAGGCTAGGAAAGATACTGAAGAGGAAGAGTGTTATTTTTGCTATTTTTAAAAATTAGCATCCAACTGACATTGCCTGCTTCTCCTAAATCACTTTAAATCTCACCCAGAAACAGTAAATACAATTTCTAACCATCATAAATAATGAAAGGATATGCACTTTAATACAGCACTTTGTTTTTCTTTATTTTTAACCTTAATTTTAATATTTTTTTCTGGGTACCTCAATGTAATATACTCTGTAATCAAGACATTAGGAGCTAACAGATAGCCTTACTCTGGAGAACACCACGTGCACTGAGACTGAATAAAAGCAAAATGCAAATGTAAACAAAAGGGGGCTTTTTTGGCTTTTTTGTTGTTGTTTGTTGAATCGATCACCTTGAAAATTATTGGCTCATTGTAAATCTTTGCTATATCATTATAATAAGTAGCAGGAGGCTGCCATTACCATGGTGACAAATTACAGGGAGAGTCACTGTTCTTCCATCACCAGAGGACTTTAACGGGAAAAGCAGCAGCATCCCAAGGCTTCAGTGTGTGATGTGTTTTGCTTTGCTCTAGATCTAACCGGAAATTTCTGAGCCTTTGTGACAGCTAATCCTCAGTGAAAAGTTTTAAGAGCCAATTATAACAAAAAGCTGTGTTTCCTCCTGCCTAATTTTGCTTCTGGGAAATTTGACAGTAATCGTAGCCCATTCGCGTGTACTTCTGGAATCCATTTACTGGGTCCAATGTTTTAAGTTAAATAGATTAGGTTAAGGAAATACCTGAAGTTAACCCGCATCCAACTCAACACACAGAAATAGCCAACCTGAGAGACCCTCATCAGACAAAACAGTCCCAATCATGTCTGGTTGTTCTGGTTTAATGGCGCTCTCTCTGTGCCTGCTTTACAGTCCAGAAAACTGCTTATGTGCTAGTTTGATGATTACCCAAAATCTGGTATTTCTGCTTTTGAAATGTGTTACCAAATTTTGAGATTTATGGGTAAATGCTAACTGATGATTTTGTGAACTGGACACAGGAGAAACAAGCTGCCAGAGACCCATATTTTTGGCTGAGAGTATTCCACTGACGCGGTAGCTATCAAAATACAATCTGGTGCCCATCTTGACAGATACATAGCATTTGTGTGACATAGGCAAATGTCAGCTTGGGGTTCACAGCCAAAACACATTTAGCTCACAAGAGCAGAAAGCCTAGTAGTCTAACCCTTTGTTCTTCAACTAGAAATGCACTTTCAAAACAGAGCTGAATGTAGAATGAATTACAGGGAAAGACAAATAAATATATATTAGTGCTCAAGCTATTGCTGGAAACAGTATAGCAATGTGTGTCCCGTACTTTGCAGAGCCCCTCCAAAGGGCTGTGTGTACATCAGGTAAAGGAGGTGGAGAAATGGCTCCTGATGGTTTTGAGAGACAGCCTACAATATTTAGGGTTAATGTTCAACTCCGATGAAAATGAAAACTGATTATGTGAAAAGAGAATTTTGCTGTAGCCTGAGTGTTGGTGGGGATGGGGGTGATGTATTTACTGACAGGCGACAAGCCAGAAAAAGCAGAATGCGCCTCCTGTTTATTTACATAAGATTATAAACCAAGGGAGTTTCAGTTCATTCATGTAAGTCCTCTCTATTGCATTCTTCCAGACGTGGGTTTTGTTTTCTGCCTTTGAAGATTAGGAAGCATAAGGAAAAGCAGAAACTCCTAGATTAGAAATTTTGGGATACCACCACCTGTCGTTGGAATAGAGTTCTGTCCTCTATGCACTGAAAGCTGAGTGTGTGAAAAAAGGGTTCTAATCATTAAAAATTCTATGCTAGTATGAGCAGGTGTAGCTATTGATATATTTTTATATATTTTTAGGAAGAAAATAAAATTACTTCACTGTCTCCTATTAAATAGACTGTTATTTTAGAAGAATGATAGTCCATCATTTTTTTTGACAAACAAATCAGATGCCAACAACAGTAAATGGGTATTTAACTCCACGACAGCATCAACAAATCAAGCATGATACATCTCAGTGCAGTTTTCTCCTGCATGTAGCTGTGTCTGGTTTTCTGCCTACAAAAGCTGAAAAGCAGAAAAGCAAAAGCAACATGAGGCTTCCCTAAAGGAAATGTTCCAGAGGAAGGGGAATACAGTAATGCACCAGTCTGCTCTCCCCCAATTACTGCCTGTTTCACATCTTTGTAACCACTTGTGTGGAGGGCTCTGGTTTGTTTTGACTGATTCTAGAGCTCTAGACTCACCTGAAAGTGGAAATCCTTACAAATTGAGCAAAAGCAGCAGCTCCTCTGGCTGGGAGCAATAAGACACTTTTTAGCTATATCAGGTACTTCTTGACACCTTTTTGAGGTTCCTAAATTAAAAACAGTCTAAATCTCAAACAGTAAGTCTAGAACTAATAGAAATATTTCTTTAAACTGCTTAAATGGAATATTTTAGGACTTTGTATTTTTTCAAACATTCTCATACTTGGCATCATGGACAGAAACATTTGTTCGTCTTAGCAACAGAGCCTGCGACTAAAAGCCCTGCGTTTCCCTTCACAGCCAAGGCCTGTCTCATTTCCTCTTTGCTTCTCAGGAAGCCCTTGTTCAAAACATCTAGAGCAGCTGGTGTCTCTTACCACAGAGGACTTGTTTACTTGACTGGAGATGACAGAGGCATAAGCAGCTTTTTGTTTTCCTATTTTTTTTCTACAGAAAACAAAAGCATAATTTAGAGACCTTTCCACTGCACTGGGAAATGTAGACTCTCATAGTGTGCCATATGTCTTAAAAAACACAACAAAAAGGTAGCTTTTTTTTGTTTTTCTGTGATAATTCCCTGTGGTGCCAGAAGCTGTGATAGAAGGTCTGTTTGGTGGTTCTGTTTCTACCTTTGATTCAGTCCTATAACTGAATGCATTTGAGAAATGTCTCCGCTGACCTGGAAATCCAGAAGCTCTTTATTATAGCCTACAATGAGCTTTACAAGTCCTGCAAGATTAAGGAACACAAGAGAGCGTTTTGGAGAGCTGTATGCTTGTCCCTTAGCATGTAATTTACTTCTACACAAAAATATATAAAATGTAAAATATCTTGCATCTGTTAGAACATTTCTGTCCTAGCAATCAGTTGCTGTTCTGGAATTCTAAAAGCTTGAAGTTTTAAGACTTCAATCTTAAACTTGAAATATGAGTCAATCATATTGAAGTCATCAAGGTTACTGATAGACTGTACTCAGTGTGAACAGTAACAGCAGAGTGTCACCCAGTCAAGAGATTTGTCTTATAAGAATAATGGCCCCCAGTTCTCACTCACATAAATATAAATTGGGAGTGACTTCAATTAAGTAAGGAGAATTACATCTGTGAAAACTGCCATGAGATGAAAATGAGATCTGCTTTATTTACTTCTGGAACAATTAAATGTTTTAAATGGGCATTTTTGGCTATATATGCTCTAATAGGATTTTAAATTGTCAGAATGAGTTAAAATCACTGCTTTTACTATGCATAGGATGTTTTCAATAGTGCGCTTATTTTCTTAGTGCCGTATGTTCCTCCTTATAGGAAAACAAAACAAAATGTTAAGATCATCAAACCAGTTACTACAAAATGTGGCTGCTCCTTGTATTTGTTTGTATACAAGCATATATTGTGCAAGCCAGAGAAGAATAACAAACACTGGTAATAAGCCTAATATGAAAGCGACTGTTAATATATTATGAAAATTAGTGTCTCTGTCTCTCTCTATCGAAATGGAAAAACAGATACTGTGAAATCTCTAGGGAATAAGACATATCACTGAAAAATTCAAACTGAGCTTTACCAGGTCCACTGCTCTTGTTGATACAGGTTTTGTTTCTTACTTACCCAGTCACCTTCAGCTTCATCTCCAGTAGGCATCCCGGATGCTGCGGGAGGTGAAAGGAGGAATTCTTTTGTCAGAACCAACTTAACATTTCTCAAATTATGTCACTGACACCCTGGGCTGCATTTCAGGTACGTGGTGGAAGGATGTAGGTCCCAGAGGATTTAAGTCAGTATTCCCTGTATTTTTCCAGATGAGGAAATTGAATTGCTCAGATCAAAGAACAAGAGGTCTTTGTGAAGGAGATGTTAGAAAGAAGGGGTAATTTGGACCGAATTATACCATAGTTCTATTAGAAACGTTAATCTATGCTACTTCAGCAGTGGGAATAAATTGGTGCTCAAGCTGAAGCCAGTATGTTGGTATGAATTCTCTGCCTGTGTTCTAAATTTTCTATATTTTGTACTTATGAACCCCCTGAAGGTGCTGGAGGATTCAGCAGAGTGGTTGTTTGAGAACCTGTGGGACCCCAGCACCCCAAACCCAGGGAGGGTTGGTACTGCCATGGCCCCCACTGCCCCTCCATGGGGCAGACCTGGACTGCACAGCCTTATGAGCAAGACTAGCCATGGGAGGCACCTGGAAGATGTTTTCCAGAGCAGTGTTCAGGTGGACAGTAAGGAAAAAGTAGGGCTGTACTTACTGAGAGTCTCTATTCTCTGTCAGGCAGATCCCAATGAAGTCAGCAAAAATTACAAAATGCCTTTTCAGGACACTGCCAAACCAGTCATTGCTGCTTTTTGTAGTCCACAGCTACTGAATCGATTTTACTCGCATCCAGTCAGCTTTTTTTTATCAAGGTGTGTTTGGGAAAAAGTAGGGCGTGAGCTTTGGCTGCACTAGACCAAGTGGTATTTTAGATACTGGGACACTAATAAGAAATATGAATCTCCCTAGGAATAAGGAATACATTACCTCTCTGAAACTGCGATAAATTTTTGACAAGATTCATGTAAGATGTTTCTGAACTCTGCCCATGTGTTTAGTGACCCCAATCTACCGTGTACCATCATGTGTCATGTCTGTGGAAGTGGATGGGCTGTCGTAGGCTTGGGCAACTGAGGAATTTGCTGTGGAGACACTAATTTTTGTCACATTTTAATCAACAATATGCCTCTCTCAGTATCCCTATGTCCCGTGCTAAAACTTTTAGAATTATAGTAGTTCCCAATTAGGGATATAGTCCAGGATTGGTACAGGATGTACTTCCCCCCCATTAATAATAATAATAACCTGTCAGTACAAAGCATTTCAGAACTCCTGTTTTATTTCCTTTGCATTTTCCAAGTCTGTGGTTTCATCTTTGAAGCCATTTTTTCAACTACAAACTGTGCAAATTTATATGATTAGCAGTATCTGTGATGGAAAATAAAAAGAAAGACTAAATATGAAGGGATGAATATCCATTTCCTCAGTGCTTCTAGCACAGATCCTTTAAAACTATGGTATAGCACCTGGATGAGGATATGATGAATCTAAGGTGCTTAATGATAATTAAATATAAAAATATGCATGGCCAGATGGTGTTCACAGCAAATCCAAGAACAAAGACTATTTTCATTCATCTCTAGTTGTAAAAGAGTCCCAAACAAAAAAAGAAGATAAGCACAGTCTGAAGGGCAGACTGCTCTCTGCCCATCACTTCGTCCAGTTGTTCCACTTCTGTTTCTCATACTTCACCAGAGATTGGCTCTTGCCTCAGTAATAATTGATTTGGCTGATTTTGGCTTCTACTGATCCATGCCAGTAGTTATTTTAATACAGTGTTTTGAGCTGGGGGAAGGGAAGCCCAACAATCCCTACATAAATATATATAGACACACACACACAGATTTGGCATCTGTCTTTCAACTCTTTGGGAGCTTGAATTGGTTGTCTTTATACACAAGTTACGTCAACCGAACAAAACAAGAGATCACAGTTTTCCTCCTCCTGTTTGCTGTGTGGTGGATTCCTCTAACAACCACTTCATGCAAACTCAGGAAAATAAATTACTTTCTGGAAGGCAGGGTGTTCACAGACCTGTATGATGCTGCTGAAACCGCGACGGCAAACTGTACAGTGCAGACTCATTTCAAAAGAGGTGTGGGCAAGGAAGAAATATTTGCAATAAAAAGGATTTTTCATTATTAAGGACTTCCTTGGCTTTGTCAGTGCTGCAACAGAAAGCAAAAACAACAACTAAAAAGAGTGATTTCTATAGTTACGTCAAGTGAACCCAAACATACTGGTTTGGTGGGAAAAAAATAAATTAGTTTTGTTTCCAGCAGTTTAAAATCCAGAGCTGTACAGGTGACATAACACATTTTCTTTATTTCATTGGCGGGCTTCATACAATATTGCTTTTAAAATTAATATTGACATTTAATGGCTGTGGAAATGGCTATCAGTATGCAGGAGGTTAAATAAAGTAATAGAAAGAGTGCACGTTAAGTAAGTATAGCAAGATATAACCGACAGAGGAACTACAATGTCCTAGTAAATAAAGCTCAGAGCAGTATTTTCTGCTGTGGGCTAGTTCCTCAGCGCTCTGACCTTGATACTGGATACAGCAGGTGGAGGTTTGCCTATATATTATCCATCATTCTCATGTGGACTTAAGAACACTTTAAATTATTTCATTTTTTTATTTTTCTCCTGAAGCTTAAGTTATCCAGTGTTATACTGAGAGTTCTAACAGGTATACAGATCCTGGTATACATGACCTGGCTCATGAGGGTACAGCAAATAAAATTGAGTGACTGGGCCATAAAATGGCAGATGAAATTCAGTGCGAGCAAATGTGAAAATGGGAAGCATTTTCACATGGGAAAGAAGCATTACCTTTGATTTACCTATGTGCGCGCACTAACTAAAATCCTCCTGCTTCTCAGTCTCCTTCCTGGGTCCGTATAGAGCTAAGCTCTCTCTTCTGGTGCTCAAGCTATAGGAGCATTCAAACCTTGCAGATTGCTGTCCTACATCCTGCAGCCATCTTCTTCCTCATTGCTTGGACAGGGTAGGATCTAGCGTTGCTGTAAGTCATTGGCTGTCCTCTTGCCTTCAGGATGGATCTGCTGAGGCCTGTACTGTCTGATCCAAAATTGACTGACCCTGGTGGAAATATTTGCTATCAATTAAAAGGGATTTCCATATTCAGAAAAAAATGGAAGTACAGGCTTCTGGGCTGATTTTGAAGAATAAATCCAATGGGTAGGAGAAAAAATGTCTTATTAGTTCGCTGAGGAGACACAAGTAGTATTTTTGTCTGCTATGCCTTCTGTCTACAGGTATTGCGCAGTAGTTGAACTACAACTCAATGATTCATAAAGTTGAACTTTGAAAAGGAAATTACACTGGTTCTTAGTAGTTTGATTCAAGAATTTTCAAATCTTATTGCATGTATGGATAAAAATCCTGGACACTGGGGAAAAAGCCATTGGCATTACATGGGCTGAAATTTATACTCCACTAAGTCTTCACGAAACCTACTACAACACTGACTTTTTCTCCTGCAGGCACTCTAGTGGCTGCTTTCAGTTTCACCATCGGATTATAGGGTAATATCCTTAACAATATCAGTCTTGGCTCTTAATTGAAATATAGAGGGATATATATAGATCTTTAGCATCTATATGTGAATGGAAGCAGAACTGAACTACAAAAACTGTAGACAACCTGTTTCCAGGAGAAAGTGCTTTTGGACTTTCAAAGAAAAGAAACTTGAGTCTTAGAATTTCCTAAATGTCCATGTTCAGTGCTGGATTTTTTACTTAATTTTTGTACTCACTACATCAAAATGGCAGGTGTAAAATGCAAGTTCTGAATTACTGTGTTGAGTAAATGAGCATTTCACACCTTCCCATGAGTCCTCAACTGAGCATCTGTGTGAGGAGGGTTCAACCTGTCTGCAGCATCTTGCAGAGACCCAGCGCAGCTTGGCCGGCTCTGAGGTGGAGTCCATGCGGATGCAGTCATGTGCCAGCGCCGCACTCGAACAAGCTCACAAAGCTGCCCTAAAGCACAATGTCTTTGGATGAAGCCGGGCAGGAGTTCAGATAACTTGAGTGCAGGTAGGACGAATACAGAGCTCTGAAAAAAATATTGCACAGACATGTTTTAAAGTTAGATTCATGTTCAAGTCCAGGTGGATTTTACTTCAGTTGCTTAAAAATTTTTTATCTGTGGGATAGAGGCTGGATGCAGCTATTATACGAGGTCTTTTTTTATGCTAACACATCAAGGCAGATTAAGAAAAAGGATAAGATAAAATAATTCTCAGATAAGGAACTCTGTATCTATGGACTGTATTGTTTGGTTGCTCTGCTTGTGGTTTGAACCATACCTTGAAATCCGTGCTTGGTTTTTTGCTTCATATCGGCGTCCCAATCTATTATAAAGCTGCACATTCCCACTTCTTCTTTTCAAGCTCTTGCTGACAGTTACAAGAATAGTTCAGAGCTGCTCTGAGCAAGGGATGCTTTTCTGAAGGAGTCTCTTTTTCTTTCTGTGGGAAGTTTCAGCAGGAACTGAAGGCAGAATGTCCTTGTGTAGTTGCCCAGCATAAAGGGAGGGGTGTTGATCTGCCAAACACGTACAGTAATTCATGCAAAAAAACCATCGCATGGATATTTTTGAAAACGTATGAAAAATATATGTGCAATATGTCACCTTTCCAGGCATGGTGCCAGTGTACTGAGTTCTTCTGGGCTTTTGTCTTCTGCAGAAAATCATAAATTAGACTAGCAAAGGCAAAAGAAGAAAAGAGGAAAGAGGGAGGGAAAGGAAGGTGGAGAAGGCTATTATTATTATTTTTTTTTTGAATCTTAATCTTATACATGGCCCTATTCATAAAAACAAGGGTCTGACTTCTCTTTTTTCAAGGCTGCACTGTGTTCTTCCTTGGTGTAGAGTGTATCAGGCACTTTTCTAAGGATTCACCTATCTGCAGCTGAATTAAGTTTTCCTTCATGTTGATTTTAATCTAGTTGCACATATTAACTGCACCCTGACTACTGTGCCAGGTCTTGGCATGCTCTGCATGTGGGGGAATTCAGCTGGATCTCCAGCTGGGTTCTTGTGTAGTTGATTTTCACAGTCTGGGCTTTTTTTGCTCTTCTGCAAGAGCATGCAACAGTTGGAGTGGGATGTGGAAACTTGCTCAGAAATTTTTGGCATGAAGTTAATACCTGCAGAAAACGTCCTGCTGGCAGAGGTTGCCCAGCCCTTTTGCAGTAAAGAAGACTCTTTAAATTTTTTATAAACTAAGTCTAACATCTTTGACTTTCATAGAAGGTGTTTGATATTTAACTGGAAGCCCCTGGGTTTACAGAAAAGCCACAGTTCCTTCTCATGTGTATTCCGGTTAACTGGGTTATAAACTATTACAAGTTGCTGTTTCTCTTCCACATTCTTGTATTCCCCAAGAAAATTATGGTACCTAGTCTAATTAATATATGAATATGAAACACTCTGAAGAGCTAAAACTTAATTTAGCCAAAGTAGCAGCAGTAACGCTCCATGCTGCATAAAGCACACAGAGCAGAACTGGAGTAGCAATCCCGGTTTGGGGGGAGGTGCTGGGCTCTCCTGCCACCCATATGCTTCCTTCCCAGTGCACGTGCCCCACCGAGTCTGACACCTGTGAGATCCCTCAGTGGCAGGTGGGACAGTTGAACTGAAGGAAATAGCTGAGGAAATATAATAGTAAGATCTGATTGTTTATTAATTTCTCACTTAAAATAAATCACAGGATTGTAAGTTGGGAGCCAATAGATTTATCATCATGCCCTCAAAAGTTAGAAATTGCTAGATTTCTGGCTTTCCACTGAACCTTAATTCTTCCCCCAGTATTTCTGATCCAATCTCTAACCCCGCAATGGTGTCCCATGTTTGTGGTGCTACTTCCAGTAGAGAAGTTGTACATAGAAACAGACAGAGAGAAGATTTCTTGGGCCTCTCTAATTCTGGCATGTGCTAACTTTCAATTGGGTGACTTTGCTGCGTCCTTTAATGTAGCTATTTTTGTGTGTGTGTATAAATTAAAAATAGCTCTATAGAAATAACTTTAAAACCCTGGAGTATTTAACAGCAAGCAATTCCTTTCTATAAAAAATTTATAACAACTTATAAAATGTAATCAACAGAGAATTGTGCCCCCGCTTTTGAATTCTTTAGGTGGTTTTAAAAATAATACTTTAAGGATGTTGGAAATGGCAGCAGGAAGTGTTTCTTTCCTGTTGAATAGCTACTAAAATAAATTATTCTAACTGTATTAAAAATATGAAAAGCCTACCACTGTTACTTATACTTGAGCTGTGTGAAAGCACCTTTATTTGATGGGATAATTACTTTGACATATATAAACACAATTTATTGTACTGAGATTTAAAGATTAAACATCGAAGTTCTTCAAAATGAGGTCCTAATGATACACTGTTTTAACTATGACTACAGAGGTGTTAATCTCAAGTCAGTTTATGAGAAATATTAAATATTAGGGTTTTATCTCACCTTTATTTGATGTTACTTTTTATTTTCAGCAAGCAGTAAACACTATAGTGGAGGCCAAACATAAAGAAACTGTGAAGAAATATTTTTGAAAAATAGCATTTAAAAATCTATAAATTGCAAAAGGATGATAGATTGTGGAATACAGCTTAAAATGCTGTTTAGATAATAGACAAAATACCAAATCTGCTGCAACCAGATAAAACTTGATATAAAGAACTTTACATAATCACTGGAGATGGTAAATTTGTCATGTTTTTAGTAGTTTTAGGTAAATTAGAATATATTTTCCCAGCCAATATTTTTCTAGGAAAATTGTGAATGAGGGTTTTTTTGAGATATCAAAAGGTAAAAGATAGTATCCAGTTCTAATTTCTTCATAAAAAGGCTAAATGTGCTGAACAGAATGAAAATAATATTTGGGCCTCAAAGCAACGTTTCAATCCAAGGCTAAATAAATAAATAATCTTTTTGCTGAAATCTCTTAATTAGGCTCCCATGTCACAAGAGTGTCATCTTTGTCAAACAGAGCAGTTGGGTAGAACAAATCCTGGCTTTACACTCCCAAGTCTTTGTGGGGAGCCACAGGGTAAATCTGTAGGAATATAACATTCCCACGGTATGCTGCAAAAATTATATTCAACTATGCTTAAACAAGATAACAGAATAAAGTTGTACCATAAAGTCAAATGTAGGTAACCAATACAAACACTCTTCCATAATAATATATTTTATTTCCCTTTATGTGCATAACTTTCTTGCTTTCATAACATACATATTTGTAAATAATGAATTTTAATGAATGAATGCTAATTACTGTAGATCAAAACAAGTCTCTGAAAGTTTAGAACTAAATTTTAAGTAGAGCGTGTTGGCATTAATATGAGTCATATTTTAGATAATATTCCTTGCGCAGCTAAACTTTACAGTGTTATTGGCATTCCTGTCCTGCCTTCTATTGCCTTCTTAATTCTCTGAGCTCTAGGGATGACTTACACACTGAATGTATCTGAGATGGGTTAGAAAAATATGTTCGGCAGTATTGACCTGCGTAGGGTTCTGAGGAAATGCCTTCTTTTGGGGCATAAAGGAATGGTTGAACACCAAGATTTGACAAACTAGTTCTTGCTCCTGTTACACTTCTCTCTGGGGAGGGAAACTGTGCTTCAAGCCACAGTTCTTGCTTACTGTCTTCAAAACTTGCTTGCTCTCTGTTAAAAAAAATAATATCATAAAGCCCCACCAAAGGTTAAAGAATACACATTTGTCTAGAATCACTGTTATCTCGTCTATGCAGAGCACAGTTTCCCCTCAAAACCAGATTCACATGCCTTTTACAGGCTATTTCAACCTGAACATATGGTGAACGGGGTCGTACCTTAACCCTTTGCTGGCTGCAGCACTTTACAGTGTATCAGTGTGAACATGCTGCTGACTAGTCCTTTTCCCAGGAGCATAAATGAGAGTCTGCCATAACTCTTAAAATTCTTACAAATTCTCTGTTTTCATTAAACTGTTACACTGTAATATACATAACTGATTGCACTGGTCCTGCCAAAAAAAACCCAAAAATATTTGATGGCATGGGCTTTTGTGTTTCTGCTGTTTGCTTGTGGGTAGCAAAGGCTTCTTCCATCTCACATCCCATCAGATTGGTGTCCTGTCACCAATATCAGCGTGATCAGGATTGTGCCACAGATGTCCTTGGTCCTCGTGATCGGCCTAAAAATAACATGAGCACAATCTAGTGGTGCCAAGATTGTAGCAAGATATAATGACATATGTTTTGTTGGGAAATTGATGCTGTGACTCTGAATAAGAACGATAATAATAATTGTTTGGATGGTGCTGGTGGTGGTTACACAGTAGAGAAGTACTGCTCTGTGTCCTTCAGAACTCCCTGGGAATATAACTAGCTTGTCACTTTTGGGATGTTGGTTTGCATTTAGAAATCTCCTTATCAAATGCAAAACTGGTGTGTTTGTAAATACAATCTAGGCCAGTTCCCAATGGGCATCATCACAAAATAAATCACACTGGCAGAGCTGGCACAGATAACAGCCTTTGTTTAGAGTAAGGTTTCCATGTATGACGTTGGAGACTGAAAAACCTGCCTGTTACTTAAAAATAATATATAAATAGAAGATACAATTGCAAGTCCTTCTGCTGCCCTGAAAAGACATAAGTAGAAAGAATGTGTTCACCACCCTGCGTTGATTTAACAGCTATTAATTTGTTGTGTATCTCAAAAAACACTACATATCTGGGCTGCTCTTCCAATGTAGTCCGGAGCTCATTCTGTACAACTGTTCAGTGTGGATGAGCAGGGTTTCTCTTCTGACTTGAGATAAATCTTCTTGAGCACTAGTTTTTTACACTATAGTGCTTGGAAAACCAGGAAAATACTCACTGGACTTTCTACTTCCCAGGTGTGTTTGCTGCATGCCTCCTTACTGCACAGAGCAGAGTCTTTTGCTCTTCAAACCTCTTTTATTTATACCAGCTAACACCTCTCCAACAGCACATGGAAGTTTGTGGTTTACTTATAAGCCACTTGCCATCCTGCGTGTCAAAAGCTAAGAGAAAAAGGAAAAAAGCATAATATTTTTTTTTATCAGAGGGTATTTAAAGAATAATACGTCACACCCCTAGTATATCTTGGCTACCAACCTTCTCCTGGACTATTTTAGTGGCTGTGCCTAGCCCTCTAGTAGCTGTGCCACATTTTTATGGTTTATCATAATCATAAAAATGTGTCTATTACCTCTATCCAGAATTTGGAGGGTATATTTAGGGATGATGGATAAAAACCAGAAGCAAGTGAGTTCATGTTAGTAATAATGTAAAAGCAATCTTTGTGTTATGAAAAGTATTTCTCATGCAACAGGGCCTCCTGGGAGCTCTGGTTTGCCATTTATGCAGTCCCAAAGCTAAGCCAGACACCTCTGAGCTTCCCCAGGAGAGCAGTCTCTGGGTTGGATAAGGAAGCAAGCTATTTGCAGATTGAGCGTGCGGAAGGTCCTAGTCACTTCTCATAGGAACATTCAATGGCCTGGTATCTAAATAAGTTTTACATTTGTGTTTTTTCTTCATTTTCCTGCATTCTGTAGTTCTTGCTAGTTTCAGAATCTATTATAAAGTCATTGAGAAGAAGAGGGAATGATTTTCTTTCCAGCCAAGTATTAAAAATACCAGCACGGTCACTTGTATTTCACAATTAACGATCTTTGCAAGGAGTTTTAAAAACTAAATTTAAAAAAAATAATCTTGTCAATTGCTTCTCTTTGAGTGGTGATTAGCTGAAATGGGCTTTTCATACCCTGAGTATTAGGAAGAATATTAGAAGGAAGGGAAAGAAGCAGGTCAACTAGATTAGAAAGAATCTTCTTGGGTTTCATTTGTTACCTCTGTGTAACTCTTGCAGGAACTGCATTAATGGAAACCAGGAACTTTCTGACCTAGCGGAGCTGTGTAATAGAGAAATAAATAACAAGGAGACCCTCTGGGGCCCTCTCCTCAGCTGTGAGAAATTGGTATAACTCTGTCAAAGTTGTGCTAAATTATAACACCTGAGGATTTGCTCTTTATACTTTGCCTACTTGATGCAACTAAGTTTTGTCTTTTTTAAGCAACAAGGAAGCAAGTTATTAGTCAAATGAAGAGTATTTTTGATATGTATGTTTTTTCCCCTCTGTAAGCATTGGACTAAAAAAAAAAACCCAACCACTTATGTCCAAAGTCACAAAATAGAACATGTAGGAAATTAGTAAACTCAGAGAGAAGAAAAATGTCTTGTTAGCAGTTGTTCTTTCCAATTACTGTATATTATAGATGTGATGCAGATGAGGGCCATAAAATCCCCAAACCAGGATGCTGACCTGAGATCCATCTAACTCAGTGCTGCATAAATCCTCAAAAAAATGTTTGTTGCGGGAAATGGCCCTTCTAGGTATAATGTTTTAATTTCACCAGATTATTGATACAGGATGAAATGAAGTTGAGGGTATTGCACCAAGATCACTTCATCCACAGTTCTATTTCTGAAACTGTCAGATTTTCAATAGGAGTACATCTGAAACACAAGTTACAGAGTTTCTATGTACAAATTCATGGCTTGCTTCCAAGGCAGATTACTTCTCCCAGCATTTGTATCTTTCTTCTCATATAATGTAACAACAAAGCATTAATCATGCAAATATCAATATTTAATGATTATGTGGTTAATACCTGCAAAGCACTTGAGAGATAAAAAGTGCTCTATAAATCTACATGTAGGATGTTTACTCCTTGCCTTATCTTAGTTGGAGACAGGAGGGCTGAGAACCACTTCATGCTATTTGGAAAGGCAGGTACCTGATATTTCTGGTACGAGGTGTAAACTACCAACTCCAAGCTCACTGACCTCTGTCACAGTTTTTCATTCACATCAACCTGGTTCTGAACATCACACTACAGAAACATTTGTATGGTAATGAGTATACAGCTCAAACCTCAACATGTACTAATTAGGTAAAAACCAAGATTGGGAACATTTGGCCAGCTAATTAAAATGTCATAATTCGTGCTGCAGATACCATTGTTACCTCACGCAATTATACAAATGAAGATTTACTGTCTAATGAGGGACTGAGGAAAGAGGATGGTTGTAGAAAAGAAGCAAATCAAGCATAAGTTTTTCCTGCATGTTAGCATCGGTAAAAGAAATCATTATGGCCCCTTTTAAGTGGTGGATGAGTCACAGTCACCTTTCCTTAGCTTCCTCCTTTTTATTGAAGTTTCTTTTGGACAGATCAGCAAGGGTTACAGGGCAATTTATAAAACTGTATCTGAATGATTAAGAGGGTTGTGCACATGAGTACTTCGCTGAGTCTGGCCATAAGAAATCACTGGGTGAGATGAACTCCTCCAAAGGAAAGTGTGCGTTTCTCCTGCATCTCTCTTGCTCCTTTTACTTTCTGTATCTGTGTGTTACAGGAACTGTTCAGGTTTAACTAAGAGATGAAGCGTAGTAAAAGTTGTTCCCTTAGGTGTCATTTTTGTCAACATAATTCTCAGTTGTCTGCTGACACATAGCACTTTTCTCAGCCATTAGAAAATTTGGGGAGAAGATATCTAATTCATGTATTCTGGGGGAAGTTTATTTGGTAGGATCCTAGATTTTACCATCTAGAAGAGGTCATGTTCTCCCTAAAGCTTTCTGCTTAAAAACCTTTCCCTACTTGCAAACAAGTATCAAAACCTACTAAAAAATACTTAAAAATATGTTTATCTTGGAATTTATGCATAAATGCCCCCAATTCTTCTGAAACTTCTGCTGAAAAGGTATGGATGTGTTTTAAAACAGACCTGTCAAAGTGACGAAGTCTATATCAAATTGTGTGTGCAATGGACCTTTTCCATATGGTGAGGTTGCTTAATGAGAGTATGGTGGCCGTTTGTGTAAGGTTTCCAGCCATGAAAATGTCTGGATTGGTGAATGTCTTGAAGCCTGACAAAGCACAGTCCAAAGTGATAGGAGGGAAGATTACAGCTCAAAATAGGAGCTGGTGGCCCAAAGTCAAAACTGGTAGGGTGGGAATATCTGAACACTGCAAAATACAGGAATGGAAAAAAAATGTAGTGTAATTCAGTAAGAGAAGACGAAGGTTGCCATGGAAGGCTGGAGGGCAGGTTGCATCTCATGGTGTTGCTGATAGTAAGCTTGAACTGTGGCTATGCAGAGAAGAGAGCTGTTGTCTTTGGTGGGGACTGGTGTAAACCACTGCCACCTTTAGAGCAAGACTGTGCACATTAGGTAGAAGTGTGACAGCACACAACTGTATTCTGACAAGGGGGTATAGGAGGATATTCAGTCCAATCTGCCATGAGTAAAAGAACAGATTTTTTTTTTTTTTTGTCTTCTATGTGTAATTGGAAAAAAATTATCACTTGGTGAAACCACGTTGAGGTTCATTTCAACCTGACAAATAGGGGAGCATGAGTAGAGAAGGCAGATAAGTTATTGTTAGTTTATTTAAACTGGATTAAAAATAGGGTTTGAAATTTTCTGGGTGACATAATTTCCTTATGGTTTGCAGACACATATAACAGCTATGCACTGTCTCAGGTTTTTGTCTGGAGGCCAGCTAGGATGGTGGAGAAAGCCTGTCAGGCACCTCAATGCAGGCAGTCCTGCTGAAGGTAATGGGGAAGAATAACACCCCAAGTCAAGGAGTGGTCTCTCCATGTTGAATACTTACAGTACTTTGAATGCAGGCTGCTGATTAGCATCTGCTTGGACTAAGGGCTGATGTCGAGTCATTATAATTAGCTTCAGGCTCTTCTCCATGCTCAGAACTCAGTCTCTGGGTGTAGGAGGCAAAACAATTACCAAGAATGAAGGAGGCTGCTATTTAAATCTATTTACATAATTTTGCTATGTTTTTCTTAAAATATTTCTGTGTGATTGAAGAACTCTTTCCTGGGTTGTCCTTTGCTAGAGCTATCTTGGCAATTTAACTGTAAAGTTAGCTTTCAAGGAAGAAGAAAACGCCCCCCCGGTGGAGGTCAGGCACGTGAGTGGAGGTGGCATGGCCCTTCACTGGCCACCAGCCTGAGTGGGAGCAATACCAGCCCATGTCCCTCTGCACCAGTGTCTCCCTCATCCAGCCTGAGTATTCTGTTATCTGAGCTATAAAATAATTTCCTCCTTGACCAGGAAAACTTTGAAAAATTTCTTTGATTCTTGAAAAGTGGAGACCCTGTGGGAAAGAAGGTCTGTTGTTCAGTTACACTGAAAAAGAGAAGAAAGGAATGCAGCATCGCTAACGAGGTGTGTGGCACAATGAACTAATTAGCAATTAAAAAACCCCAATAAGTTTCACTTGGATTTCTACTCAAAGTTATGAACAATTTGTCACATCTTTTAAACAGTAAGCTGTGTTAGCATGATGAAAACAGTGTATTTCCTTGTCTTCTCTGATGCCTGTGAAACATGATGCTGTAAAACAGCAATGTACTAGGCGGTGCCTGTGTTTTGAGACTTTAGACTTGATGACTTTGATTCATTCAGAGATATTATTTTAAAAAAGGTCTTTGCTATGGTTATTAGTAGACATTACTTCTGAACCAGCACTCAGATGAAAGTGCATTTTATAAGGGAGATCATTTTGTTATAAGCTGACATTGGCCAAAAAGTAAAATTAGGAGAGTTTAGGTGAGGGAGAAGAGAAAAAAATTCTCCCTGTTGTTCATTGAAGGATGTGCAGTTATGGGACAAAGGAGGGCACATTTGGGATTCAACTCAGCTCAGGGTTAGAAATGCTCTTTTCTAATCAGAAGCACACAGGTGAGAGACATGCTTTGTGTCTTTCATGCCTACCATCAGAACAGATTCAGGTGCATGCATAATGCATGAGGCAAGTACCAGAACTGATGCAGAATAATCCATAAAATATGAAGCTGATGTTATGAATAATTAAAGCACAAACACACTCAGAAACACCTGCATGCAGCTAATAGGATGGGTTGGACTTGGCCTACAAGAGTGATAGAAACGTAGAGTTGAAAGGGTCCCTCCTCCCACTTGGGTGTACCCCGGCCTGCGCTGAGCACACTGCAAGGCACAGCTGCTGGCACACCCCACTGGATTTCCAGACCCCTGCTTGGGAAGGGAGCGAACGCTGAGGCTTTCCTCTGCTACAGCTGCGGAGAGGCCATGGTATCTGTTTTCTTCAGAGAGAAATTACCAGCGTGGTTCCTTGTTATAATATTGAAAAGGCTGAACTTTCAGCCTCCTGGTAAGTAAATGCCAGTTTTGTTTAGATACACTGAAGAAAGATGAAATATTTAGCTTTTATCAATAATGTACCCTCAAAGTAACAGTGCCTACATCGACACATAATCTGTGACAAACTTTCACAGATCCCCTGATGCATTTGAGTGAAGCTCAAGGTTTTTTAACTTGTAGGAGATGAATAACTTCTGAAGTTCCCTGCAGAGAAGTGAGAGAGAAGGGCAAGAACTGAGCGAACAGTATCAGCACAAGAGAAGGTCATATAAATTATTACTGCTTGTATGGCTTGTACGCTAACCCTTTCACGTGGTGTTGGTATTCTTACCTAATACTTTTATGTAGAGATCTTAGGTCTGTTATGCTAGACGTTGATCACAAAAACAGAGGAAAACATCTTTTTCCTAAAGAGTTCATTTTAAATAGAGGGGACAAATGGTGGGATCTTTTCCAAAGTTAAATAGCCATCTATTTCAGGTTGAGTAAAGCTAGGGAAAATGTAAAGATTCATTGCAGAGATTGATTGCACTTTTACCTGAAACAGGGAGAAAAATGTTCTATCGTTTTAAGGATCTTCCAACGTGTGTTTTAATTTATATCTCTGTTAGAGTGATTTGGATGTAATGGAAAACAGTGACTGGGCTGTGATTTATTTTTTATGATTGTGCACATATCAAACTACAATATATTGCTGCTTTTATGAAGGAATTCTAGCTGTGTGCACAGCAATCTTAGATCTTTGTTATTTAAAATATTTTCTTTGGTTTGATGAGTTGGATCCTAAGGAAAGTCTGCCTGTACTGTTATTTCATGGCAAGAGAACTATGTATACTGAAAAACACATAGCTTTAAAGCTTACAAAATCACAGCGCTCTTGCTGGATAACACAGAGAGTGTGGGCTGAGTGCTCAAGGGGTTAGGTGGATATGGTACAGATGGAAAAAGAGAAGCTGGACCCGTGGATCTTTGCATGTAAATCAGCTAAAGAGACAAAGCTCCAAGACTCTAACAAAATCAGCTCTTACAGTGACAGTTTCGATGGCATATCTGTTTACAAGGGGGACAGTTTTCCTGTGGTTTCAAAACTAAGAACTGATATCTAGTTTTGCCATAGACTTGCTGTTTAATAGTGTTGCATCTGCTTACGTTCTCTGTTTTCAATTGATAGATCTGAAGTGTGTCCCTATTTAAATTAGGCTATAAACATTAGACAAAAAGAAGTAATTTTTCAGTTAATTCTAGAACTAGGACAACAGCCCCTTTGGAAAACACTGCCTTTATGAAAATACTTCTCAAATGAGTCTGACAAAGCACAAAATGATTATGTGTGATTATCCAGATTATTTTAGCAGCTTATTTTGCAGAACCAAAAGTTCTGAAATACTTTCTGCGGCTTGTGTCTTGGGTCAGGCATCAATAAATCAGCATTTGTGCTTATCTCTTGAGGTTAGACTAAATGCTGAAATATTTTACCATGATTTATTGCTAGGAAACAGCCAATGACTCCTTCTTCCCTTGCATCTAGAAGCCATTAGATTCTGGGATACAATGCATTCTCCACAGACCTCAGTCAGCTAGACCTTCAGCACTGTAGAAAGCCTTCAGATACCATTAACCATTCTGTTTAAAGAAAAACCAAAATCTAGTAACAGCCATAAAAACAAACAACCCTGTATATTACTATGGAGGAAGTTGAACTATCTCTATAGTCACACCTTGATTTTTCAGTTCAGTCATTGTTCTCAGTGGTAAATAAATGTTCCTCATAACCATGACACTCTTCTCTACATCAGAAATGAAGGAGCTGCACTGGCAGTGGTGCATGGGCAATACTTAATTACTCATCCAGCATCTTTCCCAGTGGCAGATTAAGGGATGATTTTGCTTTTCAAGCCCTTTACAGTTTTTCAGGTTATTTTGTTAGGGAGAAAATTTCTTGGTAGTTCTGGCCTCCTGAGAGTGAGGAACAAATTTTAGAGGGAAGGTTCAGGCTTCCTTTGCCATAACATCTTTTGACTTTGGGCTGCTAGAAAAGTGGTCCTTCATCACAGATCACTGTAGAATTTTACAACCTTCCTGTGAGCTGAACTGACAGATAAGATGTTCTTCACATAAAGCCTACTTTTTTTTTTAATAATTGCTGAGTACTTCTTATAATAGGCAGCAAATGAATGTAAACAAAATTACAAAATATAATCACCATCATCCAGTCACAGCAAATGACTATATGCAAGCACACATCCTGCCAAGAAAAAAGTTAAAAAATACTTTTTTAAAACTGCTTTAGTCTTTAAGTTTGTTTTTAATTATGGCTTTATATCAATTTCAAGAACTTCTTATCTTCAAACCTGCTTTTCAGAGCACCAATGTGTACTAATGAATCCTGCTGTAAGCACTTTAATATTGAAAAGTAATTGCTGTACACATACAGCAGTTGCAGAAGGGACAGATAAAATAAGCATGTTTGTGAATTATCTTGTCCTCTTTCAATAAAGAATTGAACAATGACATGTTGCATTCCTGTGACCTCTGAGAAGGTATTTGTATGCAAAAAAACCCATGCTTATTTCACGTTTCACAACCACACTTCTCGCAACAGCCATACTGTCAGACTGATCATCCAGTTGATGGATATCCTAATGATTTCGTTCACATTATGCCATTTATATGGAGTGACCTCGAAGCCACTGGACATGCTTCCTATTAACATCTGAGATCTGATAGATGGGTCTCTTGGTGACTCATTTTGTTTGAAGGACCCACAAACCTGCTGTGATAGGAATCTTGTACAATATATATATATATAGGCTCCCATACAATGTTCTGATACGAATACTGTGCATACGGTTCCAAAAGAAACGTTGCCAAATCATTAAATGGATCTTGCAGAGCACTGAATTTTAATTGCTCTGGGGCTACTGAGAGAGAATAACATTGATGGACTAACTGTATGTATGTTTATTAAGAATTGTTATTCTAATATCCAATTAAGGAACTTTGCTTTTTGTATGATATCTCTGAGATTTCATTAGTGATATTTTCAATGTCCCTTTTCTAATGATTTTCCTGCACCAAAAGGAAATTAAAAACATTACCTTGAACTGAAATGTTTTCTTTCTAGATCCGATTTTTCAAACTTGGTAATTTCAGACAGCTGAATTCAAAATTAGCCACACAGCAAGTGGTAGTGAGATACAGAAGACCTGAAAGGAGGGACGTGATTGTTTGTGGCAAAGGTGAGGTGTCATTGTGTGAGAAGAGGTAGGATTAGGTAGCTTTGTGCAATATGGGTTCTTTTTGTCTATTGTAAGCCTTTCCTCATAAAAACCCCTTTTCAGATGAGGGTAACTTAGTGAGATATAGAGTCGCCTAAAGAAGGGAAGTTAAAATAGAAGAGGTGTGTAGTCAAGTTGAGGTGGTGGGATGCTCTCCTGAGAGCAAGATGGCAAGTGAGAAAGATGCTTTGAAGGAACAACATCCTAGCAGAATTACTTTCTGTCCTGCAGAACCTCCACATTACAGATTTTGATCCTAGGAAAAAGTGAATTTTAACATTAGTGTCAGTGAATCAGGATTTGTCACCTCCACCTGTGTGTGTCTCCCTGTGTCTCTAAAACTGGGGCTCAGGGTAGGGACAGAGCAGACTAGAGAGAATTGTGAGGATTTGCTTTTTCCTTGTGTGTCCCGAATCAGAAAATGGTCAGTTAGATTTGAATTTCATTCACAAGGAGACTCTACAGACTAAGGGAACGTGGCTTTTTATCTAGGAATTTTTCTACTGAAAATTGTAATATTACTGGATATTTTTTGAATACAAATTGCTGCTGTCACGCATATGTCATGGTTGGATACCACATTATGCCAGATCTACCATCAGCTTTTAACGAAAAGTGTAAAACGACATAAATTTCAGACCATGTTCCAGGGAGGATATTTTCCTGAGACAACTATAGTAAAGGACACTGAAATGTTAGGGAGAGTGAATTTAAAGAGGGGATACAAAGCTACAGAACCACTTCTGGCTAGACTGACTGGGGGAAAGGACATATTTTGCATTGCCTATGGCATGAATAAAGTGTGAGTCTAAATCCCATGTGACAGAATGCTGGAGAGCCATTAAGAATTGAGTATTACCATACAAACACAGAGCTGGCATAAGGTGAGTTACAAATAATGAGAACTGTGGTGTATCCAACTTATTTATTAATTATTATTATAGAGCTAGCTAAGGGTAGAGATGTTTTGTACTACATATATAGCAATAACCTTTGGTAAGAAGACTCTAGTCTTTAAATAACCAAACAAGAAACTTAACAGCTTTAAGTACTGCATTTCAACTAGAGAATGGTGATCAATGCATGCAAACTCAAAATTTGGTTAGCTGAGTTGGTTATCTCTTTGCTTCAGTTAAGACTTTTGAAAATGTACAGAAAATACCCTGATCTGACATTTTGGTAATCAGGACATTGATTTATGATATGTGAAAGTAGTGATTGGAAAATAATTTATTAGTTAGAGACCAATTATTTAAAACCTATTGAATTTACTTAAATGTGTCAGTGAATGCTGCTTACTTTTAAATCTGTTCGCAATAGTAAGTTTGAGGATCAATATCAAGGTTGTCATCCTATGCAAGCTTGATCAATTAAATATCTATAAGGAAAACCTCAAGCTGTGAGTGCTGTTAGTATCTAGGAAAGCCTGTCTTGTAGGAAAGTTTATTGAAATTCATCCAGGCACTGGCTACTATCCTCAGCATGCCTCCAACGTGTGGCATTCAATTCCAAAACCTTTCTAGTTTGTCTCCACTAAGATACGTCCCTGATGACCAGACATGCTAAGATTTAACAATCAGCCTTGGACAAAAATAAAACAAATGCAGAAACCCCAGCAACAGCAAACTGAGTCTTGCGGTTCCTACCATGAGAGGCTTCCTATGGAAATTTTAAATTGTATTTGTATGCAGAAGTGTTAGTTATTAGCTTTTTCTCTGATCTTTTAAATAATCATGGTTTTTTGATCACAGACTTTGAAGCAATGTTACTAGGCAGAAAATTTGGTCCCTTGCTTACTTAATAGAAGTTGATTAAAGCTGGTGCTGCAAGGATAGTGATAATGTCATAAGAGAAAAGATGTTATTTACTTCATACCAGCATCCTGGGCAAATAGGCAAGATGGAAAAAATACTAGGATAGTTTCCACCATCTGCAAATTTGTGGAAAAAAAGCTGATAATTAGCAGAGAGCAGTCTGAGCTGGGTACATCTGTGTGCATTCGTATTAAATGTTCTAATATACTATTTAAATAAAAGGCTTCAAAGTGGTGTCTAGCTTTATGGTCCACAAGTCTCAGCAAACACCCGGGAGACTAAATGTGTTTTTCAAAATAAAGGTGCCATGCTCACTTAGCATGATTTCGTTTTTGTAGAAAGAGTTGAGCTTAGTAACACTAATTTAATCTACTGAATTGATAGCACTTGGGAAGTTTTAATTGTAGACTGTAAAATTCCCCGTCAGCTCCTGGCCCTGTTACTCTTGGATACAGCATTACAGGGTACAGGGTTTGCTCCATCCACTCCTGCAAACTGTAATGAGCCAAACTGCACAAAGATGATTCTGCTAGTTTAGAATATATCATGTTTTTCCTGGAAAAAAAAAAAAAAAAGAAAAAAAACCCCAACACCCTGGTCTCTAAAACAGTCATGGCATGAAACCAATTTTGTAAATGTCAAGACGTTCGGCTGGAATTTTCCAGGGAGTCTAAGAGCCTTAGCAGCTCAAATCCCATTGAAAACCTGCATACTCTGGACATATTACAGAAACAGAAGCTCTGTAGGAACAGCTGCCCTAGCCATGTGGAATATCCCTTGGAGACCAGACTTTGAACCAAGGTCAGC
>KZ508544.1:39581-49728 GCA_002844005.1 Limosa lapponica baueri | reverse complement strand
AGCAAAGAAGGTTTGGACTAGTCTTCCAAGGCAACCAAGAAACACCCTATCACTCAGTATTTAATTCAAGATGCCATTGTCAGTAGGAACAGTTCTGTGGTGACAAGAAGATACACCAATTCTGCGCAGTGTTTTCACTGCTGACTCCTACGCGTGCACAAACTAGTGATTCCATGGAGAGAACGCCTTGCTTCAAAGCCTTTGTACAAAATAAACTTCTTGCACTTTTTACAGTTAGAACATCAATACAGCAGGTACTCTGATCCCTCCTCCGTTTTCTTGATTTAAAAAAAAAAAAATAAAACCAAGAAAAACAAAACACAAACTACTTTGTGTTTTGTAGTAGCTAGAGATTTTGGGAAACAGCATGTTTGATGGCGGTGATATGCTTATATCAGATCATACAGTAGAGCTTCCATGGTGACACTCCTCCTTTCATAAAGGCGAGCAATGAGAACAGCCCCTGAAGCCTTTTCATGAAAATGCATGAATTGTGTCTCTGCAAATACTGCAGTGCAATGGAGCATGAGAGAAGCAGCACCACCAAAGGTACCAAAGGTACCTATCCTGCAACAATATCTATCCTCCAGCAAGTTACTGCAATGGTCCCTGGAGAGGAAAAATAAAATAGGAGCATCCTACCATCAGCCATCTCTTACTGCCAACCCCAGTGCCTATCTGCACAGCTTTGCGGTGACAGCCACGCAGCACAGAGACACCTTGCTTAACCTTTCCTGAAATCTTGCCTGGAGCTTGGGAAGAGCTGGTTTAGCCATATATTCTCTGTTGCCAAAGCTAATCTGTAGCATGCACTGAGCCCTGGGCAGAACAATGCTGCATTAACCTGTTTTTCAAAAGAGCCCATTAACTGAAGCACCTGAACATTTTTCAGGTAAGACAGATACCCGTGTTTATCAAGTACAGTATTTTGTAGGAAGGCAGCTTACAGAAGCAGTTGGCAGCCTCTGAGTACAGGTAACAGGCAGCCGCAATTTCCAGTCTGTCTCACCATCCAGCTGGTCAGTGCGAAGGAAGCAAGACCCTGTGGATTTTCAACACCGGTCAGTGCTCTTTTCAGATGTCTTAAGTACATCTATAACTCATGAAGTGGCTTCTTCAGTATCTAATGTCAAGTGTCTAAACAGTATCTAATTTCAAGTAATATTTCTTAATAACATAAGAATGATATTCTTGCATCACACATTAATTTCCTTCCACTAGTCCAGAACACAGTGAGACTCTGTACTGTATCTTTAAGACACATGAAATATTCTCATTAGTCTTTTTGTTTTCTAATCCTTCTGATCAAACATTTCTTTATCCTTAACAAAGCAAACCTGAACAGCAAGTCAAATGATTTACATCTAAACCACAAACTGTTACACTTAATTTACCCTGGATTCAACCATCTACATTCTTTGATTAGCAAACAAAACCAGAGAATAACATCCCAAGAAGTGGCAGTCCATAAAAGCATTTGAATTCTCTGTCTCTCTAAAATTTTACTATTATCTATTTCTTTCACATTTCCAAAAGATAATTTTCTCTAAACAACCAGTGAAAGGTTAATGGCTATTTTGACAATTGGTTCCAGATGTTTACCATTCTTCTCTGACGTCCTCAGGAAGATCATGTCAGCAGGGACCCGCTGGTTCTGTTAGGAGAAGAAAGGCCATTATTGTGCATACACCCCTGCACGCGTGTGCAGCCGCCTTCCACAGCCCCACCGTGACAAGCAAAGGGGGTATGGAGCAGAAAGAGGATTTCTTTGTCAAACTGAAGCTTGATACTCATTTTGCTTTGAATCCTAAACTCACTTCCCTGCAGAATTCCAAGTGCAGAATAATAACTGGTGCCAGCTCCCACTGATCAGACCCACCAGCTAGGTTTACAAAAGGGCTAGTGAGTAATTCTAGAAGTACGAAAAAATTTTAAACTAATGCTGGTTTCCTTTCAAGAAGTCCCATGCTAGAAGAAAGTATGTATCTGGGATCTACAGCTGCCATGTTTCTCTTTTTTTTGTACCAAGTATTTTCATATTGATGATTTTAGAGATCATAGCTGCCTGCACAGAGAGTGTGTGGAGAAAAAAAAAAAAACAACAACCTGTGGATAAAAAACCCCACACACATAAACTTGTATAAAGGGGGAAATATACCTATATATACCAGTCCCTACAAATGGATCACTGTGTCTCCCAATACTTGTGGTGTTTAACTCCAAAGCAACACTTGGGATGTTGTGTTTGTATACGGCATTTAACCTGTGTCCAACAGTCAGAGTTAGGACTAGGGAGGCTTTTTATCTTGTTACAGTGCAAGTGGAAAAATTAGCTTATAAGTGCTATCTACAGATTTGTTCTCATTTGTAAAGATGATGATGCTGTTTTGGTAGGGAGGAGGAACCCTGAAAAGTGATTAAATATTGTAACTAGTGTTCAACACTTGAAATTCTAAGCCTATTATAAAACAAGTATGACTTCAAAATACCTCACCTTCTATGGCCTTGCAAAAAAAAAAAAGTACTTTACAGAGAAAAGATACACATAAAGGCTGACCTTTTCAACAATGATGAGGTCGCCTACTTGTATATTAGAGCTCTTCACCTTCACAGTCCCTGCAAAGGAAAGATACGAGTGCATTAGAGCAGCAGGAGGACAGGGCTTGTGGGTGCTGTGTGATGCACCTTACCTCCCTCCCTTCCACTTCACTATCCAGGAGAAAATGGGTAATGTTTCTATCACAAGAATTAGGCAACGCTGCCCTGTAAAGACTTACTAAGCCCACTGGTCCCACTGGGTAAAGCAGTGGGGCTCAATCTGCAAAAAGGGCTGAAAGCTTCTCGTTCCAGACCTCAGCTCTGGACTCAGCCCTGGATGCAGAACCCCCCGGTCACTCTCTAGTGACAACTCTGAAACAAGCCCTTAAACGTTTCTTTTGTACTGCTTAACCCAGGAATTAAAATAATACTTTCAGCGTCAGGCAGACAACAGAGCAAGAATAGGAAAATTACAATAGGGAACCATCAACTCCCAACTCCTTTTCCTTAGGTGATTAAAAATTTAAAGCTCAACTCTCGAGCCAGGACCTAGAAGCTCTAAGTCCAATGGGCCCATCTTAAAAACCAGGCTCATTTCCTCCTGTGCCGCAGCTCTACCACCTTTCCTTTGCCTCTCAATGGACACAGCCTGAACAAGCCCTGCAGAGTACAGGTCCTGCAGAAAACACGTAAATATTTATTTCTTTGCAGCTGTCAAACATTTCCCAGTTGCTTTAAAACACGGGATTAATTTAACAATTGGCTAGTAATTTCAAATCATTAGCCAGCTCTAGATTTGGCTTCTCAGACTAACTAGTGATTTATAATCAGTTAATTTGAACCCTGGCTGTATGTGTCTGTCTGTTATATTTCAACAAAAGCCTCTTTAATCTGCTGTGATTTGAGTGGAAGTGGGGGAGGCACGTGGAGCTCACCCCAGCACGGACAACACTCCTACTGTACCTCGAAATTCATGGGCTAACTGGCCAGATAGCAGCTCAGGGGGAAAACAGAAGGGGGAAGGGAAGGGGAATAGAAATTAGCACAAAGCACAAAGGTCACTAGGATTTTACTACTGGCAGTCCCTTCATTAGCATCCTTCTCAGGATATGCTTCAGTGTTTCTGCTCCAAATTAACAATGAAAGCCATTCTGGGCTCCCGGCAGCCTGCTGCTTTGGTGACACACTGTGTGCTTAACAACATGCTTCATCACTGCTGCTAATAAATGCAGACTTCCTTACATGCTGTAATTATTCCTACAAATTATAAGCAGTCCTGGCCCATTTCACAAATATCTCATAGGTCTTTCACGGATTCTGGGTTTTGCCTTGCGAGGATTTAGTTTAAAAAACAAAGGGTAAACAAAATGAATGCTGGGCTAAAGACATCTCTGCCGGGGCAGGAAGCATACCGGGGATTAAGAGTCCATTACGCAGAGGCTTGAAAAGAAAAGCCGCACTCCAAGAGGATCCAAAAGCATCCCTGGCAGTCTTCTGTATGGGCTATACAAAGTTAGGTACTATGACACTAAAAGGGTCTGACAGATAACATCTCTTCCTCCCCTTTTAATAAGGTTATTCACAAAACAACAAAAAGTGCTTTTGAATATTCTCCTGTGCAGAGAGGGGAAAAAAACCCCCTGTGTGCTCTCCCCACATGGGCATAGCAATTCCTAAAACACTGTGCAAAAAAATCTCCTGGAAGGAAAGCTGGATTTGTTTAGCCATATTTTATGTATTTCTCTTAAAGATCACAAGGATTTATTTGGTGACTATCAGTATAGGAAACACTACCTGCAGGGTTCAAGAATGGAAACTTAGTTTTGTAGTGCTTTCCTTAATGATGTAAATTCATGCTGGAAAAGAAAAATTAACACCTGGACAAAGCTACAACGTGATGATTTCCTACCATTATGTACATAAAAGGTTCTTTGGATCATTATTCTCAAAACAGTATAATCTGTTTTAAAGTTTTTCCAATGCAAGAAAAATCAAAGCACGTGGAGCAGATTTGTCTTGTTCAATAACCCTCCCAACCTCAGCTGTTTTAAGGTAAAAGAAAGAGAGGACCTTTCTAACCAATACACATTTTTATAACTCCTGTATAAATGAGATGCCCTTTTTAGGTAGCAAAGCTAATTCTGCTTTTCCAGCCATACTCCTGGCCTCTCACGGATGACATCTCTGCAGTATGTACCATATGTCCTGCTAAGAAGGCGCGGGACCAGATGTTTCCTTTGACTCAGGACTCCCATAAAGCAACTTACTTGAATTAGTTTTATTTTGATCTTGGGGATTCTGTAATTCCTTTTTCTTTTTGTGGGGAAACTACCTCCTAAACATTAGATGTTTTCTCACACACACTTAAGAAACTAGCTAATAACACAACTGCTTCATTTCCAAATATTGCTCTGCTATTAACCTATTTTTGTAATAATAAATTATTATTATATTATATTATTTATATTATAAATAAATGCTTTTTTAAATGCATCTAGAAGTGCTTCCTCTAAACACACATAGATTTAGCATTTACAATGCTTCCAGATTATATTTTCAGAAGTTAATCAGAATATAAATCAGTGATTAACACAATTTAAAAAAAAATAGTCTTGATCTCCTAGTTTTTTTTAAAACAGAACCAATTCTTAATATTTGATTGATATTTGTTTTTCTTTTCTGTATCCTGATTTATATATTTTTTAAAGACAAGAAAGTAAACACAATGAAATGCAAACAGTTTGCTCCAACTTCAGCTATGACCTTTGGAATTATCACCAAACCTGCAGCGTGATGGATGTACCATAAAGCAGATAAAGTATTAAATGAATTAGCCAGAAGAGATGCCTTTTTCTACCATGTAAGCATTTAAGTCAAGCTTTCACAACAGATCTGCTGAGCTTCACTAAGGTACAGATCAAAACACTTAATTTGGCATTAAAGATGAAGACAGCGGTTTATTAAAACAAGCCAAATGCATCTAAAAAAAAAAAAAAAAAAGGTTGTTTGGATGTGCTGCACCAAACTTTTGGCTTTTGCAGCCTTATGCTGTATAAACTGTGGAGCAGGACTCAGAGGGTTTGGGAAAATATTGTTTTTATATGGCTGGTAAATGCCAATGATCTGTATCTTAAGTAGCACCCCGCAGTAGGAGGTCTCTTCCCATTTCTTTCTGCGGAGTTACTCTCTATTATGCAGCGTTACCCGGGGAGGGGGGGCTGCAAGAGAAGAAAAACAAACCAAGAATTTGCAAGCACAGTTCTAGCTTTCTGTCAAGCAGAAAGCCAGCACACAGACTTCTGAACACAAGGCAGCTTGTAGGTTTATGAATAGGGGATTGAAATTTGATTATTTTTTATTACAATCCAAACAACTGTCCTTTAAATGGAGAGCTTTCTATTTAAAAATAAAAAAATGCTTTCCAGAAGCCTGCTGGTTTCATCATTTTGGAACATAAATGGATCATATCAGTAGAAAGAGCAAACAGGAGTTTTTTTGATGTTATGTAAAATAAAGGAAGGCAGAAATATACTACTGTCTACTCTGCTTCACGCTGCCCTCCAAAAAGATTGGTCCCTAGAATTCAGCAACCATATTAAAAATAAAACGTGATCCAAAAGGGATTCGCCCTTTTTCTCTACAACACAGCTTAGTGAATCTTAAAAACCTTAACAAGAGGAGGGAATGAAAAAAAGTTCCACATACAGGAGCAAAGCTGCAAATCCAAAATGCCCCCCCAAGGGTTGGGGGACCAGGCTGGTGGGTGTGCTGGAGCTGGAGAGCTCCAGTGGCTCTGCACGGGGCGTGAGGAACCGCACACAAGGAGGACGTGAGGATCTCGATTCTGGAAAGCACTGAAATCTGTGCTTATCCCTATTCCTATTCAGAACTGCATATAAGCATGTGCTTAAGTCTCCCTGACTTCACTCAGACCTGAGAGTGTATTTACATCCGTGGGGCTGTTCTGGGGAGGCCAAAGTTGCAGATAAGAAAAACTGTTCTCCAGCCACCTTAACAGCAGCTTAATACTTTAAATACTCAGGGGAAATAAAAATAGCTTGGAGAAAGCTACAGAGCTCCATTTGATCCATTATAGCCAACGTTCAAGAACAGCAGTGCTCAGTGTCAAGCTGCACCTAATCTCCCCCCTCCAAAACACTGGCTTTTAGAGGTGGCTCTACTGTGACGTTCAAAAAAATTATATAGCAACATTTCAGAGGGCTTTTGTGTATCAGTACCCTTCTGCACTGCCCCTTTCAGTACAGGGCTGTGCCAGCATCCTAAAGCATGAACCGTGCTAAGAACACACACAAACACACAGACAAAACAAAACAAAACAAAAACCAACAAAAAAAAAAAAAGAACCAGGACTGTTTGTCCAAGGCAAGTTCTACCTGGCGTTTTGTCAGCTACGCTGAAAAATCAATGGTTAAGATCAGCTGTTCTAAGCTTATTTTGGTATTTGCGGCTTCTATTTCTGACCTGATGAAGGGCTTCCTTAAAAGCTTGCCTACTTTTTCTAACTGTACTAACATACATAATAAAACAAACCAAACACTTCTCCATCCCATAGTCACAGTGGCTTCACAAGGGACTTCCCTGCTCTGAGGTGATTCTCAGGGGTACTAAGGTTTTAATCAGTGAAAAAGTGGATGTTCAGGTGCCCTGAAAAGCTCAACTACTGAGAGACACCAGATTCAGTGAGAGACTGAAAATTACTTTTCTCCCCAAAACACAAGTCAAATCATATGCAGTTTTCTGTGGTTTTCCTACTCTAAACAATACTGCTAGACAGTCTCACTCCTGTTTCTGCACCAAATTCATGTTAAATAAAGTGGCTCAAGATTTTCAGCTAGTGCCCAGCTGCCAATCCCCCTTGGTTTCTTTCACAAAATTAGAAAAGTTAAAGGACTGGGGGGAGGGAAATCATTCATGGGAAACGTAATAGCAATATGAAAAGAACTAAAGGAGAGGTCAGGCCCCTTATAGATCATTGAATAGAATCCAGAAGGCAACTCTTTTATATCTTTAAATAGATGTAGTACACCCCTCTTGGATGAGGCTTTTGTTGGTTGCCAAGCATTTTAAGTGTTGTAGTAAGAACACGTTATTAAAAGGGGATTTAATATTCAGAAACTCAAACTCCCTAGTTCGGAGTTGCCTCATAATTCCCGGCATGTGAAATATATACAGCCTTACGCAATTACGTTTAAAAAGCAGCCTTATTCTTAAAAGTGCAAGTGTTGAAAGCAACATATTTTTACTACACCTAGTTCACGGCATCTTAATTCAGGGGTATAACCTTTTATAACAAAGAAACTGGAAATGAAAAAAAGAGGATGCTTAAATTCAGTTCATTCCCTTTTTAAAAACAAAACCCTGGCCTCACCATCATTGTCATGGTATTAGGGGTAACTCCATAGTGAGGCAGCATTCTGTTTTTCAAATGAGAATTTAAATGTCTTTGTTAGGTACGGCACAGCTGTAAACAATGGCCAGAGCCAGGGATCAGACCCAGCTGAGCTGCAGCCTGGGCTCACTTACAAACCAGGTCTCCAAACTCCTCACAGTTGGAAAAAGGGGCTAAAGATGATGTATACAAAAATACAAGAGAAGATATTGCCAACATTGAAGAACTCAATCAGTTCCTGCTAACAGAAAAACACATAAGATGTGGTAACATATCACACAGTCTCTTTCAGCAAAGTGCTTGCATGATGGAAGTCCCTGTCTGGTAGAACACAGAAAAAACCATGAAACTCGACCAGCATTGCATGTTCAGTAAGTGATGGAACATGTCAGTATGTCAAGCAAGTTACCTTAAATTTAACACATGCACTCACAAGATCCTTCTGTACACAGAGTACTTGTACTTAACTATGATTTGCGGTACCTGTGCTGAAAGGGTCCCCGGTCCTAGACACTAGAACACAGCCTGCCTTCACCTTCATTATTTGAATCTACCTCTGCATAACCATCTTCTGACTCTTTCACAGACCTACATTTATTTCTTCTATTAAAGTGCTTTTGCAGATTATCTGACTGTGTAGATCCTCCTCCCTTTTTTAAGCATACATTTGTTGTTTCCATTAAAGAATATGAACTGGTAGCTTACAGGAATCCTTCTTACATCTGTCTCTCTTACCGACAGGGTGCACAAGCAAAAAACACATGCAGGGGGAAGACAGATGCACCATTACCAAAAGTGGAAGAAAAACAATCAAAGAAATCACCAAACACCATATCATATCTACTATAGCTTCATTCTTGTTTTCTTCCTACTACGCTGTTTGCTGTATCTGCCTCTCCCTTCCTTCATCCATGCAACATTATGGAGCGCTTCTCTCACGTCACAGCTTTGCAGGAAGGAAAACACATTTCCCTTCTGGAAACATCCACCTCCACAACCTAGAGCAATTCAGGTCCCGTTTCATTTTCTTTGGTAACCTCAATCCACCAAGAAGGGACAATAAATGGGGGAAGAAATTTTGCCCTACACTGGAGTAAGGAGAAAGCAGGGTTTAAAAATATCACTTCAGTTGCTTGGAAGCTCACCCCTGCCTGGTGCTGACTGCAGTGAACTCCCAGCCCACCACGCAGGCTCCCGCGCATGAAAATGCACTGACTGCCTGCTCCCCACACCTCGGGTCACCAAGATGATGCTCTGAAGTTATCTGAGGCAATTAACCTCCCCCAGACCCCCGCATTAGCTGTGCATCTCCCTGGGAAACCCTTAGCAAAGCCCAGCATCCACCACAGTCCAGCAAGGAGCCATCCATGAGAAGCCACCCGGCCCCCCAAGGCCCCCGCAGCGGCAGGAGCAGTGGCGTGGCCGCGAAGCCACGTGCCTGCGAGCCCATAACCCCCTCCCCATTCCTTGAACTCTGCTTCTCTGACTGTCAGCAGCGTTTGATTGAGTTGCAACCCCCGGCGCTGCGGCAGCCGTGCCAGGATGCAGCGGGCGCGCTGGAGCCGCCGAGCCGACCTCTCGCTGTGAGCTTGCTGTAGATCTGCGAGTTCACTTCCTTGTCGCGCATGTAACATCTGATCTCCTCCGCGGCCTCTCGGATGACGGTAACAGCGAGCACAAATCCCTAAAAGGAGCACGGAGGGGGGAAACAGAATGGATGAAAAGGTCAGGCAAAACCACATCTGCCTCTAATAAGAGCAATATTTATCAGTATCAATGCCAACAATCTGCATTTCCTTATTCCATCTTCTCTCACTAAATCATTATAGTGATTTTATGTGCTGCTGTGCAGAACTCCCAATAGCGAAATGACAACAGACTTGTTGCTTAAAAAAATATGGTTGTTTCTCAGCTTTATGTGACCCTCTGCCAGTACCTCCCCAAGCAAATCTTTGTAAAGCTTATCTGAAGAGTGTAAATAACGCATTTCATCTCATTTCACAGGTGAGTAACCAAGAATGAGAGAGGTTACACAAAAGTCCAGTGTAAAACAGGATCCCTCAAACCTCAGTACTCCCTCCACCACAGAGCCATCCAAGTTAGCTCACCTAATCTGGGAGATTTCTTTATATAGAAATCTATATAACCACTTTTTTATATATACAGATATATAATGCGTGTGTATTCACGTGTATGTAC
>KZ508544.1:0-17699 GCA_002844005.1 Limosa lapponica baueri | reverse complement strand
GCAGCTGTTACAGAACACTGTCACCCCCTCGTCCCCACGGCTTTGCCTCCTCCTCCCTGCCTGCGACACCAGCTTCTCACCCACGGGTGATGCCTTCCAATGTGTTTCACTGATCCTCAAATCCATGCAGGTCTCTAAGCTCCACTGATTAAAGAACTTGTAAATAAAGTGTATTTTAGGGGTGTGCCTATATTCCTCCAAGGAGCAAGTCCTAGTGCTATTTTCCTACTCAAACAATGGACGGTAGTTTGGACAATGCACTTGCAAATTGTACTTATTGCCTATTTAGCACAATATGCTATAAATTTTCTGACATTTTAGTTGTTCTACTAAATAATTGAGTTTTTTATGCCTAGGACTCCAGTGTTTTTGCTTGATGAACACTGTAGAAGGTCATAATAATATTGTTTGACTTGTTATATGCTGGAAGATTAATTCAATTTTGGAACTACATTTGGTTTTGCTTACTTTGTTTATTTATTTTTTCCCCCTAAACATGAGTATCGAATTATAGATAATTCTGACATCTAAGGAGATGGCTCAGACTGTAGGTATGTAACTGGTTACACAAAATGTTTATGATTCCACAGGCAATTGAAGTTGTCACATTATTCTTTGTACCTGTTATTATCTGGTTTCATAAGTGCATGTTTTACAAACACCGGGGTGCACCTTCTTTGTCTGAAAACGCAGCCCATTGTACATGGTGTTCTCAGCTTTGTTTCAGGGCTGTGTTTGCAGCTGCACCGTTTGTAGGGAAGATGAGCCTGCAGGAGTAGGGATTTGGTTGCTAAGGGCTTGAAAACTTGCAGCCATGCAGTAACCGTGCAGCAGGCAGCCTCGTACGCCGCTTTTTTTCCCCCATGCTACTGACTCACTCCCACGAATGACAGGCAAAGAGGTGGGTTTGGTGCAGTGAAACATCCCTCTTTCTCAAGGCAGTCCTGGAACAGGCTCGGGCTATGACATTCAGTCCCTCAAAATAAGAGCAAACGTGCCAAAGCGGCCCACTCCCGGGGCTCGGCGGCCGCACGCACACAGTCGTTCCTGGGAAGGAGCATTTTAGTAAGAGAAATGCAAACACAAACCAGGATGCCGCAGGAAGAATCATTAGCAATATGGTATCATTGTACACATGCCCTAAGCCTACACAAGATGCATTCATCTTTTAAATTTATCTTTTAAACGTCTGAACTCAGACAAGACTACTGCAATTAATTGGCAAGTTAAACACTACCAGATTATAATGCACTGTTAACACCTGCATCTCTGATCTGCACGGATGGCTTTGATATTATTTTTTCTTTTGACAAGTGGGCGATAGCGGATATCCTTTAAGCCTATATTTAATGAAGCCCTCCATAAATCCATCAACACCTGCTAAGGGAAACTACAATAAAGCTCATGCTGCCATAGGCTCTGCTATCGAGGGAACATTTGGCATTCTCATAATGAAGTTTCAGAGCAGATACTTTTCATGTTGCTCTGAGGAAGTGTACTATTTGTACAGGATCTTTTTCTTCCTTGCACAATTATATGTTGTGGATCAAGAAGAAAACAACCCTTCAGTCCCTAATTTTCAAACAATAATAGTCAAACCGTCACTCATCTAGGGTGGCTGTCAAGAAACAAAGAAAGAAAAAGGTGCAGCTTTCTAGACAAATAAACTCACATTTTTATTTTGTTAGCTCTTGAAATGATTTTGCTATTAGCTGTAACTGGTTTATAAATTCTCTCCATACTGATTTTTGTTTCTGTGTTACACATCCTGTGGGTGCAATAAAAAATGTAAAGCTATAAACTCAGAATAAATTACTATTTGTTACACATTTTATATTTGCAAATTTCACAAAAAAACCCAACCTCTACATAAAGTGTCAGTTAAGACTGGAAGAACTGTTAGGGTAACAGAAGAATAAATAATGAGGAAGTTTTAATTTTTTCCAAATCTGGACATCATGAGCTGAGAGGTATGGAGTACTTTTAACACATACAGAGATTTAGGTACCCCAAATGAGCAAATCACCTGAATGTGTGCTGAACTTTAAGGACTTAAGTAATCAAACTGGTTTCATGGAAACAACCTGTGTGTCAAAAGGAAAAAAAAAAATTAAGAAAATTATGTTTGGTATTCTGAACACGTAGACTGCATGGAGACAAATTTTTCTAGAACAAACTTTGTAAAGTGGATCTACAGGACTGTGAAGGGTGGTTAAGCCAATTCAGTTAACTTGATTTAAAAGCATCCACTGTCATCATATACATGGGGCTGCAGAGCCATTGAGGGTCTAGGACGATAACATGCATAAGAGGTTTCAGGACAAATTCTAAATTACCACACTAAGAATACAGGGTACTTGTCAAGTAGTTATTTACCCCATATATTCCTCCTGCATCACCTTTCTGTTCACAACACACCACGTTTTGTCTATCTGGCTCTCACATCCTCATGGTTTCATAAACCAGGTGGTTTGACTTTCAGTCAGCTCACAGTTTGTTTTGGGGTTTTTTGTTTGTTTGTTTGGGGTTTTTTGTTTGTGTTTTTGTTGGGAGGTTTTTCTTTCATTTGAAAGCTTAAAGGAGTTGATGGAAATATAGACAAGATCATTATTAATAAAATACGGTATCTTATTTATGCTTTGAATCATAATTGCCCCTAAACCTATGTGAGCAAAAGCATAGGAACATCTCTACACAACAGCTATAAAACTATTTTTAAAAGGCTTTGTTTGTGCTCTTCAACAATTCCTGCTTAACCAGACTGAGGAGGAACACAGAAGCCTCCTGACCTACCATGAGCGCTCAGGTGCGTACCTGCCCACCACAGCCAGCCTCTGGCATGGGAGAGGGGCCAGGGAACACCTCCTTGCAGTCAGACAGGCTTCAGCTTTCCCTCCTGCTCCAGCAGTCCCCGAGCGACCGGCAGTTTGACAGCATATTTTCAGCAGAGACGACTTCTGTGCTTCCATGCATACAGAAGCGGTGACGGAACTCCACTGCTAAGAGGCTGAAATGCTGCAAGAGTGGATTTGGATTCCTGGCCCTGCACCGATGCCCATTGCTGCTGAAGGTTGTGGTCTCTCTGTTTCACCCTGTTCTGCTCTTTTGCTCTTATAGTTCTTGGTATTGCATTGAAATTATGGACAGTACCTCTGTTTTTCCTCCATATATTTAGATTCTACATTTTACTAAAAATCAATAAATAAATACGTAAATAGATATAAAAAATACCGTTAGGTGCTACAAGTTTCACTTGTTAGTTTTATTTATAGAAAGGTGCTCTTGTAACAAACCTTTAGTAATTTGCCTAATTGGAAAATAAGGCACACAATGAGATCCACCTGTTCTCATTCTGAATTGAGACATTTTCTGCACAAAGTAATTGACTCAGAGAAGTTAATCTTTGAACTGCAAGATGTGACAACCAGAGAGGCTAATAACGAAGTCTGAAAGGAGAAGGATGTGGCTCTAGATTGGCTGGAATGTCCAGCACATAACTCAGTTATAATAGGCATTAAAAAACATGCTTTCCAGTAAGTCAGACAGCTTTGAGAATCAGTGGCATTAACAGCAATCAAAAGGTTGTAAAATCTGCTGCAAAACATGCCGCCCTTTATAAGCAATGAACTCAAAGTGCAGAAAATAGAAGATACGATAATGAAATAGGTAATATGATAATAGGCGGGTGCGTGCAGTTGCCGGTTCTTTTCTCTGCTTCTGAGTTATGTTTCCTGTCCTGCTGTGGCTGAGCAGTGACAGACGCTTTTCTAGGTCAGTGATGACCGTGAGCTGAAGTCAGACGTGTGCCAAGCCCAGCCTGAGCTCACCCCCACAACGCTCAGGCAGAGCACTCACCGGTGAGAGCGAGCGGGGAGGCTGTGGAAGCACACGCAGAGAAGAGCCCTCTCAGCTGAACATACAACACAGAAAGAGTCCAAGAAAGCCTCAGCACTGTAGCAACAACCTCATGGGATCACACTGACACCAAGAAGGCTTTCTGCCTAAGGTGTTATTTTGCAAATAGAATCATCTTTCCTGATTCCAAACCCTGCAGTAAGCACAGTGGTTTTCAATGGGAAAAATTAAAAATTAATGCAACAGTCATACCTTTTCCTTTGTTTGAGCCTCTCTACCCTCCCACCAGCTTAAGCACCTCAGCCAGGTCCTTTCCCCTCTGTGGGGCCAAGCTCAATGGTCCTTTACACCTTTCTCCAGGCTGTATTTATCAGCAGCCCTGGGAAGGCTCCCACCTCCTCGCTGCCAGCTGTTGGAAAGGCAATCAGCCTCACTGAGCTCAGCCTGCAGAGCTGGTTATCTACATGATTTTCAAACAAACTCACGCCTCAAAGTTCCCATTGCCTTTCTGGAAAGTTTTGAACAGACAGGGTAGGTCAAGAGAAATGTTTCTTTAGAGGAACAGAGCTAAAACATTAAGGTAAGCCTAATGCACTCTTCCTTTTTTATTTCTTTTTTTTTTTTTTTTAAAGCAATGCAACTATTACGTTCAAATTTAACATTTTAAGTAAGCCAGCCTTTACCTTTGCTCATGCAAGTAAATACGCTACTTTCACAAAAGCAACAGGCTGGGCAAATCCTCTATGTGATGAGCAGAGTAAGCAGTAACAAATAAGAACAGCAGAGTCCTTTGGGCACCAAGAGAGGCTCATGAGCAGAGACAGCGCACGTTCCGTGCTCACGGCCTCTCTCACACCGACGTAGCTGCATCAGCTTCAGTAAACTTGTTCTTAATTTACATCAGCACAGGGAAGAAGAGAATAAGCTGTCTTTTTAAAGATGCATTGTTAAGATCCTCTATGTGATGAGCAGAGTAAGCAGTAACAAATAAGAACAGCAGAGTCCTTTGGGCACCAAGAGAGGCTCATGAGCAGAGACAGCACACGTTCCGTGCTCACGCCCTCTCTCACACCGACGTAGCTGCATCAGCTTCAGTAAGCTTGCTCTTAATTTACATCAGCACAGGGAAGAAGAGAATAAGCTGTCTTTTTAAAGATGCATTGTTAAGATGCAGTGTTGCTGTAAACACTTGCCAGTGTGGTGAGTTCTGCCACGCTGAGTTTCAGGTGTTGGTTCAGCTCTTGCACACGGGAGAGCGGCCAACTCCCAGTCCCGCTTGCTTCGGAAACATAGTCTCCCCCCCAGCTCCCTCCAGCAGAAATATCCCTATGGCACAGCCTGCTTTCTGCCATGGGGACAGTGGACAGATAGGTCCTACCCGTTCTTCAAGTTTTGTGATAAGATCCATGACTCGCCCGCAGTGGCTTAGCTGGGGATCCTGTCACGCTCCAGCCTGGAGCTGCCTTGTCACCGAGCTGTGAGATGCAGCTTTGGGCACAGCGAGAACTTGACACCGTGGCCTGCAGGATAAAGCCTCGTGGTGACTGCCAAGCGCCATCGTTTCACTTCCACTGCTGTCCGCCCGGCCATGGCAGGCCCTGGCTGCACCTCCCATTCCCCGAGCAACCCTGTGCCGCAGGATGTGGTACAACGATTTGCCAGAACCTCTTGCCCTGGTGTCCCAGGAGTTTCTTGACATTTTATTTCTAGACCAGAGCTTATGCTTGGTCTAGAATAAACTCCTCCCTCCTCATCTCCCCTTAATTTCCAACCTGTTGACCAATACAGTTAAGGCAGAGGTCTACAAATTTACATTCTTATTATAGATGGTCACGAAAAGGCAGTAGGGGTTGCACAGCTCGGCACCTTTTGAGGTAAAGCTGTAATGTGAACCCAGCCCTCGTAGAACAGGCTCAGAATTTACATTTAAGAGAGAGACCCCAAACCTCAGGAGCTGTTTGGATGAGGAGACATCAAGAGACACTACCAAGGTGCAAAGCCCCAGGACAGCAGGTTGACTACCTGCTAGCAAAACTGCTCCCTTCCTCCTGCTGACATTTTCACTCCATCATGATACCAGCTTCATCAAGCTATCAGTGGAAAGCAGGCTTGTTACCACAGGCTTTTTGGAAGCCTGGCCACTTTTTCACAATACCCACAGTTGGCCCATGCTGGAGAGCAGCTTTCCCAGTTAGGGCAGGTCTTTAGATGTGACCCACCTCTCCTGTAAACCCAACACTTCCTTTTTCACACCACATTGCTCCTAGTGCTTCTGCAGTTAGTCCTGCACAGGCAGCACGTCCTGCATGGGGTTCCCAGCACCACCAGTTAAGGAAACAGCCAGAAATCCAGCCCAAAGCTCTGGCAGCAAGGCCACGCAGGCACCCAGAGAGACACTGCTCTCAAAGCAGATTATCAGCTCAGGGGCTGGGAACAGTATCCACACTAGCAGTGCTAGCAGCATGAGAGTACAATTTATTTTCACTTCTCACCACCAAGAGACCTCTTGCCATACTCCTCATCCATTCTGCTTCAGATTATAATCCCTTGATTTCCCAGAGCACCAAATAGTTTGTCTCCTGGAACTATAATGCTGCCTTTAAACAACTGCATACTATGTAGAGTATTTAAGCGTTGTATGCTTCTGACCTTCCCACATATCCACCATGTGTTGCTACCTTTCCTTCTGCTCCTCTGTTTATTTTGCCATTTTCTCACCTTCCTGGACCACCTCACACCTGGTCCTGCCCTCCCCACCCCTTCTTTTTTCATTTCTCCAGACCTTGTAGCAGTGCCCGGAGAACAAGTGTTTCCTTTCTGCTTTTTTCCACCCCCAAGAACGAGCCTTGTGCAAGGGCCACCATGATCAGGCAGCAGTGGCCACACATGGGTGTTGGAAGATGGAAGGTTGCATCTCCAAGGTAGGCTGGTTCTGCACCATTACCTCCCCAGCACTGAATACATTCACTAGTTCAGGTTTTAAGTGTCAGAATCTCAGCACTTTTCCATCGGATCAGGGCTGTTTTCAGAACTCCCTTTTCCTTTGCTCTTTAAGGGAAGTTATTTATCCTTTTTCTAAGCAGCCAGCATCTTCAGGCACTGGCAATTTGATAACCTGGTATTCCTCTCCAGGATGATCATAGCACAGGAATTACCGCACGTATTACTGCCATTCTATTTTAGTGTGGGTATCGACATCCCTGGCAAGTACCAACCCCTACATCAAACCCCAACTGTTCCCAAGAAACTGATCCAGAGACTCGTGCACTGATACCTACTTTCTGTTGTTTTAAGTAACAAATAGAAGCATAACCCTGGATCACAGATTTAAAAATAGAGTCACTGGAGTGAGACAGCGTGCTGCCTATTGCTGGCTCTTCAGGAGACAAATGCTTTGCCACAAAAATTTCAGCACTAAGTGTGAAAAAGCCATCCCAAAATTTATTCTCAAAATGTCAACAGAAACGCAGCAGTAGATACTCAAAACTACAGAGTTCTTAGAAGTCATACATTCACAATGCAGAAACTTGACAATTGGGATGCCTTTTGCATGGTCTATGTAACAATATCCATTTTACAGTGTAAACAGGTACTGGTATGTTCTTACTTACAAGTCCAGCAGGAAAGGCACAACTCGGCATACAGAGATCATAAGCAAGAATCAGGTGCAACAACATTACACAAACTTTTGGTAATCTGCATTTTTGGAGCCTTCCAAAAGAGAGACTGGACTTGAAGATTTCCTGCAGTCAACAACTAGACTTCTTTCCATTGCTCAGTCCTTCCATACCCAACGCTCACTCTCCAGTCTGGTTTAGATCCCATTACACTCACAGTTCCAGCAGACATTAGAGGAATAGTGAAAGGTCGGTCCAGTAAGTCTTCAGGTGCTTCCACTAATACATCAGGTTTTGGTTTCAGATAGTGCATGGAAGCATCTGCTTGAATCTCAGTTCATTACAGTGGTCATTATTAGAAAAATAGACACTACAACTACAAAAGGAAAAAATGAGGTAGATAACTTAGAATCCAGATGACTATCCCAGCAACCTTCATACAATAACACATGGATCATTAATTATCATTTTGGTAGAATGCAAATTCACAGACCACCAAGAAACTTAATGACCAGAGTAGGAATGCCATCCAAAAACCCACAAAACATTTAACCTAAGCATGAATACTTCATATTTAAATACAGGTTTACACAGACTGATCTTCTAAATTACCCAAATGAAAAAAAAAATAAAAATAAAAAAGTCTCCTGCTAAGGAAACCAGTTCCCATGCCTAATTGCAACAGTCACCTGAGATTCCTTGCAGAGCTTTTAGACCTGACTTCCCAAGGCAAGTCTTCCCTTTCAAGAGAGGAAAAAAAAAGTATATACATACCCACCCATGCTTGTTTGGGGCTCTCGGTATTGAAATAAAACAGCTAGGAAAAACTGCACATCTTTGGAAGTAGGAGTTTTGGCACTATACTTGAAGGACTGTCCTAGTAGTAGTATTAAATAAGCAGCAGTCAACAATACAGAGAATTAATTCCTTAGGAGCAGTGATTAAAGAAAAACAGCAACGTTCTCTTCATAGAATTTCTGAGGCAAAAAAAGGAATTAAAAAAAAATTGTAGTTTTTATAGCCATTATAGTAAAAAGTACATTCAGAAACCACACAGAGCCAAAAATCCAAACAGAAAAAACTATTTCTAAGAGGGTGGCAGACATTCTAGGATATTTACCCGCATTAATAGTTTTCATTTCTCATCAGTAAATAGAAGCTTTTCCGTCAACAGTAGGTTGTTTCCACTCTATTCAAAACCCCCAAGTATTTAACTCTAAACAAAGAGGTAAATATTCTAACCTTTGGAATTTCAAGTTGTAGAAACTTCTGTAAGGCTGTACACATTAAAGTCACACGTAAGAACTACTTTGCAAGACCCGCATCTTTCCAAATAGAAGGAAATCCTATTCTTTATTATTTACTATTTGCAAAGCAATATCATGATTGTACTCTGGGCAACTCTTACAAAGACAACCATAAAATCATTTGCACGTCAATAGGAAAATAGGAGGCTGAAGTGGAATCTCTTAAAAATATATGTTTGTGTATATATATATTTGTTCTTTCTGTATGTCAACTTCACTTGAGTTTTTAACTAACAGCAATTTTGTTCTCCTCCATGAAGTGAGGGAACTGGTGTTTTGGCACATTGTCTGCAGCAGCACCACTGGCCTTCTCCGTATCAGAACCAGTCCCAGACTGGGTCCCATCTATTTTGGAGACCGTAGCAGTATTTATTGCCGAACCACCCCCAATGGTGACTGGAAGGGTAGGTAAGCCACCGCTCTGGATCACTGAGATCTCGTTAGTCTTCATCGCTATGCCGTTGCTGAGTACCGCTGCATACTGATTCCATACTGTGGGGTCAATGCTCACTGAAGGAGGCATTATATCCTTTGGAAACATTTCGGATACCTTCTTGGGATCATTCCCCAGCAGAGCCATGGGGTTATCAATCGAAAGCCTTCTTCCCCGCCTGGCAGAGTTATTCCACATGTGAGTTCCTACATGGACCTTCCAGAAGGAAAAAAAGTAGAGAATTGTTAGTACTGCAGTTATTTTATGGTATACCCACGTTCTGTTTTGCTTATGGCCAAGTTGCTCAAAAGGAGTCACATATGCTCCATTTGCATTCAGGTAATCATTTAAGCTGGCTAGTTCTTGTCTTGTTCTTTTGCTGGCACATGTAAGACACAGTCTGACATCACACATACATACTGTCTGACATCACTACAGCTCTCTAGTTTACTGCCAAAGTGGTTGTAGGACTGTGGTTTTACACTTATTGTAAGTGATGCCGGCAAATGTGCCTCCCTCCCCCACAAAAAAAATAAAAGCCACATTATTTGCTGTGAACAGACTACACTGAAAATAAAAATAGTAGTTAGGGCCAAAAACTCACCAAGGAATTTGGAAGAGAAGTTACACCTAAGCTAAAGTCTTCCACACCACAAATGTACTGCTAGTGCTTGCAGCAAGAGACTCTCCACAAACTGCAGAGTATTTTCCCTCCCCATCTGCATTTATGCAAGAGGACTGAAAAACCTGGAGAGGTTCTCATGGGAAGCAAGAGCCTCTGTGCCAGCAAGGGAGCTGGGAGTCCCTCACAGGGCAAATGGATTAATCAGACAGCAAGGACAGACTTGCAGGACTTCTTCAGCAGGTGCTTAGACATAAAATCCCCAAGTACTTTGTGCCATCTCAGGATTATCCTCTCAGTTTTATTGCTCCTCGTCCCACATGGTGTTTCAATCAGTGCACGGTGTTTCAATGCAGGTATTCTGTAGGCACCATTTTAATTTTGTAGAATTTAGTCTACGAAATGTTTATGTCTTGACACATTGAAATCCAAATGAAAATAAAGCAATGTGCTTAGTAAGGGCTAAGCCTTTCCTACCATCCAAAAAGGAAAGGCAAGGACAGTAGCCAAGACTTCTGTGCGTGATCTCAGGAAGCTGTTTAGCAAGTTGCATAAAGAAACTTGGGAATGAGAAACAGAAGTCAAAGATAACCATTTGAGGAACTAAAAAGAAAATCAAAGCTGTCCACAAAGGCAGGACAAGTATTAGCAATAGTCTTTCCCTCTCTGCTATGACTTTCCCCAACAAAAGAGATCACAACGTAAGAGATGACTTACCTTCAGATTTCCTTTTGTTGTAAAGGCTCTCCCACAGATGGTGCAGGCAAATGGCTTTTCACCAGTATGGGTCCGTTCATGAATCTGAAGAGCGCTGGCAGAGGAGAAGTTCTTCCCACACGTAGTGCAGATGTGCTGTTTGGCAGGACGGCAGAATTTCGGTCGTGGCACGAGGAGAGGGGCAACACCAGGGGAGAGAGCTGGTGGGCCAATGAAATGGCTAGTGCTAATGGGACGCTCACTGGGCATCTCCATTTTTATGAGGGCTGGTGGGGCTCTAACAAAAGCAGCTGGAATACTACTTCGACCTGGAAAGAAAGCAAAGATAACATTTATCCCAAATTCCTTCTACTTCCAAACTTAAATCTGGCTAAAATACCAGAGGCCCTACCTTTAGAGCCTAAAGAGCATGTCTGCAAGGCCCTCCACTCCTATTACACTTGCTAGGATGCTCTGAAATTTATCAGTTCATCCCTATTTTTATTGGTGAGCCCAGGAATTAGAAAGTCTCACTTTTTGGTCAAATTTAGATCAACACCAGCCTCAGTGCTAAAGAGCTTGAAAATCCCACAAAAGATTCCAGAGTTTTAATGTCACAATCTTGTGTTAAGCAGTTTTCCACGAAACAATCATCTAAGTTATACAGAGCCATAGTGAGGTATCAGGTGAGTCCATGAAAGATATTAAAGTGCACAGCCTCTGTTTATTTTAAGGACCTCTACGCTCCCCTGTGCAGGAGATAAAAAAAAGCACTTAAGTCTTTGAATTTTGAGCCTGACTGAGTCAGGAAACTTTTACAGGGCATATGCCCCTGTCCTAATAGAGGAGAAGGAAAGCTGAGGAGGTTTTGACTCCTGGTGGTCCTTTTAGAGAGGTATTTCCTCCAGTCCTACTACCCCACACCAAATTATTGCAGCATTTCATGTCACTCACCATATTCTCCATTTGCAAAGTGTAGCCCAGGTTCTTCTTTAATGACCTTTCGACCAATATTGCCATAAGTTAAATCCAAAGCACTGACGACCCCTTCCATTTCTGCAGAAGTGTTCTCAGGACCCTCTGATTTATTTCCCGTGCCTGTATCTTCTTGATTGTTGAAGTTCGGTGACTTTGACCTTACACTCTCAGCTTGGCTGTTGGCTGGGGACAGGGCCTGGAGCGATGCGGACTCAGAGGCAGCAGGACTCCTGCCGTTCTGATAATCTGGATCTCCTGCCACAGAAGATGAATCATTTGTCATGCCATCACTTTCTGCTGAGCCATTGTCACTAGACTTCAAGCTGCTTTGCCGCTGCAAGTTCAAAGCAGAGTTGACGATCTTCATCTGATTCTCCAAGGCTGCAATACCAGAGAAGGTGGCTGCTGTGGCTGGAGATTCTGATTGTGCATCGTATGGAGTAGGAGGTTTTGAAGAACTCCTAGGGCCATCCTGAGAGTCCAGGTCCTCTTCCATCTCTATGCTTTCCACGGTCTCATCTGGGCGACTGATATCTCCATTCTTCTCAGCCGCAGGAGGATCCACATCAGAACTGTCGCAGGTGTTTTCCGGCATTGGTGTATTGGGTATTTGTCCCCCCATATGCATGCGGATATGCTGCTGCAACACAACTGCATTTGTAAACTTCTTCTGGCAAATAGGACACGAATGTTGCATCTTCAAAGGAGTATTGGCCCGGTGGACACCATAATGAGTTTTAAGGTTCCCTTTAGTGGAGAAGGCACGGCCACAGATTTTACACTTGAATGGCCTCTCTCCAGTGTGAGTACGATAATGCATTTTGAGTGAACTCTGGCAGCTCAGCACTCGGTGACAGATCAGGCACTCGTTGGGGTCAGCAGTGGATTTGTCGATATTTTCAACCAGTTGCTGAAGCTTTGACGTTTCTGAGCCTTGCTCGTTTGACCCACTTACATGGAAGATGCTCATGCTGCAGGTAGCTTGTGGTGAACTCAAGCTCTGCTCTGTTCCTGATTCATGACCGACCGCCCCTGATGAGGAAGAGCCACCCTCACTTTCTGGAGAAGGCCTTGGCTGGAGATCACTTGAGAACGTACCAGGCAGAGACTCCTTAATGCCTGCTAAGTGGGAGGTGGTCTGAGGTGCACTGGTGGCCGCAGAGGTAGGCAGGGTTGTTAGGAGAGGTTTGCTATCCACAATCAGGTTAGACTCATCCAGTGGCACAGACATCCCATACGGGATTCCAGTGCTAGTGGGAACATTGTCCAGGTGCTCAGGAACCGGGTAAGGATTCATCTTTATGTGGGGGTATTTGTCTTTGTGACGCTGGAAATGCACTTTAAGGTTTCCTTTGGTTGTAAAGCGGTTACCACAGATGTTACACTTGTAAGGTCTTTCACCGGTGTGGGAACGGAGGTGGATCTGCAGGGCACTGTCATTGCCAAAGACCTTGCCGCAGAATTTACACTTGTGTTTGAAGAACGGCTCTTCTGCATTCGGTTTGCTTTCAGACACGCTAATGTTGGGAGGTTTTCCCTTCCCCTTCTTCGAGGAATCTATTACAGAAGAAACGGCTGAAAGTGGATTTTGGAAGATGACGGAGTTGGAGGACTGAGGTAGCAAAGGATTTGGGAACCGAGAAATGGAGCCGGGGAGGCTTCTGCTTGCCTCCGGCTTCAAGGGGAAGGAGGAGGAAAGCCCAGCAGCCAGCGAGCCGGCGGCTGCAACGCCAGTGTTAGAATGAGGTAGTTTTCCTTGCTTCAAGGATTCCAGTGATAGGCTCTGGCTTCCAGCTTTTTGTCCGATTAAAGCAACAGCAGCCGACAGCTGCTGAGACATGTGAGCACCCAGAGCTTTTAGTGGGTCAGTAGCAGCTGCTATGGAAGGATGCAGGGCATGGGGAGCCATCATGGCAATCTGAATGCGAATTTGCTCCGTCAACTGAATTTGCTGGAGTTGCTGCTGCTGCAAACACACGAGCTGCTCCAGGATCATGGGGATAGCATTAAAACTGGCTGCTGAAGAAGAGATGGCATCAGAGGTCCGCTGGTTCACAGCCACTTTAGTGCCACGTATCGTCTGCAAAGTCACATTAGTGTTTGGTACTTTGGATTTTGGTAGATAGCTTAGCCCAGGAGCCGCAGGGGTGACGGGGGGTTCTATTTTAAGGTACATTCCTCCTACCGATTCAGCATCCATTTTTCCTTCTCTCTTTTCCATAGAACCAGTGCAGCCCTTTGCCTGAATGTCCTTGCGTGCCCTGCTATCCATTCGATCACTTGGAAAGCTCCCTAGAGAAGACTCGGAGAAGCTTTCAGGGGGTACTGTTCCCTCACTGTCATTCATGATTAGAACAGGTGGATTTTTAGTGCAATTTTTCTTATGCTCAAGGAATTCAGAGAGATCAAAGAATTCTGCACAGCATTTCTCACAGATTTTAGTTTCCTCCGTGCGGCACCTTTTGGAACTCATTTCACCATCTCCGTCACCTGGGACGTCTTGTGGACTCCCTTAAAATAAAAGAAAGTCACATTATTAATAGCTAGATTTAGACTATTTCCTATTCTTAAGATACACCGACTTCACCTGAATCACAAGTTAAGGACAAAAGACACCGGAATCAAGTTTGCGGATCGATCTGAACTCCTGCTCTTTGTTTTGCTGCCAATTCATTTGCAGCCCCAAAGAAATCCACATCTTAGTTCCGATTTCAGTAAAAACAATAGTATAAAAGGAACCTCACAAGGCTTGTTGGTGGAAAGAGAAAATCGCAAATCCCTTCATAGAGGTGAAGGGACAGGGCAGCAAGGCCACCGGCACCTGCAAACCGGCCTAAAGGAACACGCCCCAAGGAAGACAGAGAAGACATTGTAACATTGAGGAAAGCATGGCATAAACTTATTTGGTGTTTGCACTTCAGTTCGTAATCCTTAGTTTACCATCTCCCAAAAATTCATGTAAGATTGCGAACACAAGGATTTTAGAGGAGCACACTGATCTATTAAATGACATTCACTCTGCCATTATGGAGGCCATTACTGCCGAAGGGAGCTGACAAAAGCAAAAGTCAGTCCAGTATTAGCTTTTAAATACTTCAAAAGCACGCTCACATAAAAAACAACCTCTAAAAAGCCACAGGAGTAAAGAGAAGATGGTTAACTCACAGAAGCCCACACGAAGGTATGACCCTACATCGACACTGATGATTCTATTAGAGCACGAAGCAACAAGTCCTGCTTGCAAAACACCCGCGGTCGTTTCAGACCCGCTCAGGACGGGGTGTTCAGCTGCATCCGCAACTCACCTGCTCTTCAGGAGCTCGGGGGGAAGCCAAGCTGGTCAGCAAAGCCCACTCCTGACCTTCTCCACCAGCACCCCACTGATTAGACTGAGCATAATTTGCACGCGGGCAAAAAAAAAAAAATATAAATATATAATTCAGGGAAATATCGGAACGGGAAGAGAGGTTAAGAGAAATTCTACACCAAAACAGGATGTTTTGCTCAAGCCTAGCCATCCTTCAAACAACAAACTCACACCCAGCTTGAGGCGGGTGAGCACACGGGGCATGGAGGGCTTGGGGAGGTAAAACCTGAGGCTGGTACAGCTGAGGGGGGAGCGGGAAGGGCTGCAGATAATTCAACAACCCCCATCAGGCGAAACATTCCGTAACTCCCGTTAATTAAGTGGCCCAGTTTTGATGGGTGCCAAGGGTGCAGTAACCGAGGACGTCCCCTCCCACGCAGCCAGCGGGGCCCGCTGCAGACCTCCACCACAACTCAGAACCTGCACTGCGAGGTCTCTTCTGTTCAGGTCTTGCACCCCCCAGTAACTCATCTCGGGGCCCAGCCCTGGTTCCACATTACCAGCCCACACTGTCTTACAAGACTCAAGACTTACAAGACCCAAGACTCTGCAAGCACAGGAGCTATTTGCGGCTTTCATTTTGAAGGTGTAACTGAACCACACATCTGATACATGTGTATATCCTGTACATGGCAGGGTGGAGGGGAAGCATGTCCAAGCAACAGCTCAATCATGTTGCCTTACTGTGTCAGGGTAGTGTAAAACTCTGTAAGGGAGGATATTGCAAAACTTGACATTTGTTAGGGTAACAAGGGTATTATATGTATATTTAACAAACCAAACTTCAACTGTTTATTACTGAGTGCACATTAAAGTTTCTTTTCTTAAAAAACAAGCAACTCAATCAACTAAAAACTGCAATTATCAGAGGACTGTTATGCTATGGTCTGCAGAGCAATAAATCCAATTCTGTATGTAAGCAATTCTGTTAATCACAGACACTTCAGGGTTACAAGTACTTGAACACGGGGGAAAGGTGTTCTCAACGCAGCTATGATCAAAACTGGAGAATTAAATACCTCTCCCCACCTTCAGCCCAAACAACTTCCACAAGTGAAGGAAACGAGAGTATAAGCATAGTTTTAGCACACATTTCCTGCCCCAAATATCATTAAATTGATGCCTCTAAATTTGATTTAACTCTAAAGAAAAATATACAGGGAAATCTAGTCTGCAGACAAGTACAAGCAGCACATGGTTCAGAACTTGGTCAATAAATAAGGTCAACTGAAGCCAAGAATGGATGCTTTTAAAATCATCTGAGCAGATATAATGGGAAAGAAAGCACTGGTGTTGAAAAAAGACAAGAAGATTCCATAACTACCCTGTACACTGACCAGAGAGGTCTTCACTTGACTACTTTCGTAACTATTTCCATCCATTCAACAGGTATTTCACAGAATAGGCTAAAACATCAAAACCTCTTTTCCAAATCCTTTAGCATTTAAGGCTTTAACAGTCCAGTCTCCCAGGCCCAACTATACAGTTCCCCTGTGTTGCAAAATAACCTTAGGTTTTACTTCAGAAAGCACAAAGCTCTTTTCTCCCACAGTCTCCCCCCCTTGAGCACGTGCATTTCACCCTGCAGTTTGCACCTCCACGGTGGCCATGCAAAATATCTCAAGTGATGTAGAAACATCTGCATGAAAGCCCGTTGCCCACCCCCAAGGAGATATTCCAGGGTAACTACGTCTAGACATGTCCTCAAACTTTAACTGCTTCAAAGCATCTGATCATTTACCTCCCTTCCCTCGATAGCACTTTCTTATTTTTCCACTTTTCCCACTGATAAGACCATACCAAATTCAAAGCCCCCCTTCCCAACCTGCAGCACAAGTCATGCTCCTGATTTTCATACTTCTGAGGAGCTCCAAAGGTAACTTTTCTGGTCCTATAAGCACCGGTTGCCACCTCAGAGGAAGAGACTCCAGTAAACTGAAGGTACCTGTGTTCGGCAGCAGCAGCCAGGTTACCAGCCCTGTCCCTGCCCACTCTCACTGTCACACGGTTTAGTTTCCAGTTCCCCGGTCTGACAGTAAGGCACTAGCTCAGGACCCCATATAAATTCAATTCCCAGCTCAGACCGACTTGTTGCACGACAAGTAGGGAAGAGTTATCCTTATATTCCCTTCTACCTTAGGAAAAAAGGGATTATAATAGCTTTCCCTGTCTCAGAAAGGGGTTTAGGATGCTTGATTATCGTGTAGTAGCTGGAATAACACAGGAGCAATTTACTGTTTCTTAAAAAAAAAAAAAAAAGACAGCTTCTGTGAAACTCTTCATCTTGATTTCTAGCTACATCCTCTGCCTCAAAGGAGCACAAGCGCCTGCAATCAGAGCACCTCATTTACCCAAACCCACCCAGCCCTGCCCTGTCCCCCTGTCCTCCCCCAGCAGTTATCTCATCAACTTAACGGTCTGAAAACGTGGGGTTTCTCTGCAAAGAAACCTCCCAGTGCAGCCAGCTCTGTCCACATACTGTACGAGGATTTACCGAGGAGCAGAGAGCCCTGCCACAACAATTGCTTCTGCACTTCACTTAACCCTCTCCAAAGGCTTCCCAGGGATAGGACTTCTACTGTGGGGTGGTTGTTTTTTTTTTTTTATCTCCCCACCCCCGAATTTCAGGAATGTTATCTCTCAGCATCTAGTTATCCAATAAGTTAGAAGAATGCAGTAAACCCAGCAGGGGGGTTAGATTGAATCACTGGCAAATGGATGGAAAAAATCCACTATTGTGTAGGACAAGGCGGTCATCGACAAGGAAGGCTGATAAAATCCACACAGCTTGCAATAATTTTTTTTTTAAAGGGAACCAGCAAAA
>KZ508543.1:12479-23256 GCA_002844005.1 Limosa lapponica baueri | reverse complement strand
AGTGAGAGTTTGTGGGGAGGAAAAGGCACTGGTGCTGAGGGCCCTGTGCAGAGCACTGACACAAAGTTATTTTTACAAAGACAGTATCTTTCCTTCATTGCATGAATATATGATGGTGGTTTATAATTTTAATATTTTTTCTCAGAAGTAGTAATAAAAATAGATTTTATATGTGTAAAACTCCTCTACAAACACCAGAATTAATGAGGCACGTTTCCTGTAAGTTTGTGTCCTTCCTCCCTAATCTCTTTCTCTCTACTGAGTACTTCCAGAAGTCTTCCATGTCCCCTGTTCGGTGGCAGAGCAATGTGTCACCAGGTTCTGTAGCTGCTTTGAACGCTGCGTTGGCTCACAAGTGCACATTTACTGGCTAGACAGTGGGCTGGTGTTTCTTGAAATTAAGGGACTGTGTTAAAACAGCTTTCTGTTAATAAATGCAGTAGTTTGGATCTTTGCCTCTTTTACTTAGATTACTCCAAGAGCTTAATACCTCTTGGGAAGATATCAAATCCTCTGCCAGATTTGGCTGAAATTGACCAATGGTTTCTTAAAATAAGCAGGGAACCTGATTGTTAAACTCAATCTCTAAAAAGTAGGATGAGAGCTCACCCCGGGATGAGATCATGTATCATACTTAAATTTCTATTCTCTCCAGATGATTCACAAAGAAAGCAATATGAGGAATGGCTGCAAGAAACACAACAACTTCTTCAAATGCAACAGAAGTACCTTGAGGAGCAAATTGGAGCACACAGAAAATCAAAAAAGGCACTCTCAGCAAAACAGCGTACAGCCAAGAAAGCTGGCCGTGAGTTCCCAGAAGAAGATGCGGAACAGCTTAAACATGTTACTGAGCAGCAAAGTATGGTCCAAAAACAGCTAGAACAGGTAATTGTCCCGAATCCAAACTGATCCCCTAACGCTAAGCTGTCGCACTGGTATGACTCTTTCCTTAAATCTTCTAAAAGGCGAACTGAAATGCTTAAATACAGCAGAGGTTGTTTAAAGGGAGCCACTCTGTCATATTTTGTGTGTGTGTCAGCATTACTCTGGATTGCTGGTGACATTGGAGTCGTAAGAGAATATGCTATGGCAAACATTATGACAAAAAGCTGTTAGTACTTTGGGAAGAGGGGAAATCGCTTGGCAATGTGACTTGTGACGGAGTTCCTGGCGCTGTGAAAAGCATAAATGAAAGATTCAGAGGGAAGGTTTAGCATGCAGGGCTTTGTTTCAGGCTTGAATGAACCTCATAACTCAGTCTTTTTCAGGTGTCCTTACGTAAACAGAACATCTTGGTTATATGCCAGTTAAATGTTACTGTTTGAAAATCTCTTTTCATTATATCTTCAGTGTTAGTCTGGTTTTATGATCTGTCTGGTTCGTAGACACTGATCATCAGTGTGTGGTATCTGTTACTGTATCATGGAGTAATACAGGTAAAAGGGCTCTCTGGAGATGATCTAGGCTACTGATCACAGCAGAACCACCTTCACGGTTAAATCAGGTTGCTCAGCACCTTGTCAGTCCAGTTTTGTAAGTCTCCAAGGTGTAGAGACTTCTCAGCCTCTCTGGGCCCCTCTTCCAATGTGTAACCACTTTCACTGGGTTTTGTTTTTCATTCTTTATATTCAACTGGAATTTCATTTGCTGCATCTTGTAGCTGTGATTATAGTCAGTGAGATTAAAGTTAAATCTGTGATGGCTTTGATAAATCTATGCTGTGGCCAACAGTATTGCATGCTGATTGTCAGGATCAACTAGACCTGCTGAACATGAAAATGCTTTAGAATTATCTTTTATTAATATGAGGGTTAAAAAATGGCAGCAGGCTGCTTGGAATGAAGTCCTAAGTGATATCTAACCCTTGAGTTCTTGCTCCTGTGTTGCTGCAAGACAAAGTCTGCCCTGGATGGAATATTAGCTGACTTGGCTTTTCACTGTGTGGAAGAGGGATGGAGCAGATAAATTATGTCTACGTCATTCCTTCCTTTTTCTTTTTTTTTTTCCTTTCCACAATGAATCACAAGTAGAATAAATGCAGAAAAAATTCACTTCAGCCATTCTTTATCATACATACGTCAGTCTAGTCTTACGGTGGAGCTATGTTGAAGTGAGAGCTACTAATCATGACATTGCTGGCAGATTCATTTAGTGCCCTGCAGTTAAGGTTCTTTTATTTTTCATTTTTAAACTTAAGTTTCATGTGCTGCTGGAAAATGCCTTCCACTCCCCTTCAGCCACTGACTTAGACCCGTCATTCACATCCTAAACAGCACTTTGTTACATACCTGGTAGGAGCTTATTTATTAAAGTGTATTTTTAAGAACCTTCTATTGAAGCAATTCACCACTTTTTCAAATCAGATCAAGTAATTTTTCTGTAATCAAGCTTCTGTTAGTTTTTGAAAAGGGCAGAGTCTCTATATACAGAGAAAAGAGCTCTCAAATCCCTGTGAATTGCTGGTCCCAGCCACCGGTGCAGAGCAACTGGAGCTGACTTAGTGCAACTCGAGCTTCTGTGTGACAGGGTTGTGAGCTCAGGCACAGAGCCACGGGGACACGGCTGTATTTCCCCTGCGACCAGGACGGTGTAACTGTGTTGGGGTGGTACTGACCTTGTGCTAACGAGCTCTGCCTCGTTCTCCCCTGCGCTGTTACTATCCCCAGGTTGGGTCTGCGCGGGTCGCTCACCCTGCGGGGTGTCATCAGTGCTGGTCCTTGGAGATCTCGACTCATTCCGAGTACAGTCACTTGGCTGATCCGCTGCTGCGGACCCCAGAGGGTGTAGTGGTTTGGAAGACTCCTACAGGCGTACACAGCCTGTACAGGAGCCAGCACAGGTTTCCTGTGTACCCACAGAGAAGCCCTGGAGTGCTGGACTCTGCAATGCAGATGGATCCTGTAGGTGGCTTCGTGCAGTGAGACTGTTTATCTGGCGGTGTCAGCACCAAGCCAGAGCTCATGAATCATCTTGGACCTGAGATCACTGTGTAAATAGCCTTTTGGGTGCATGTGTCTGGCACTCTGGAGTGTGTCCTCTAATGTCTCTGTTATCCTGAGCTTTCTGGCTTCTCCCTTCCTCCAGATAAAGGAGAGTACTAGCAAACATTTTTAATTATCTTATGGTCTTCTTCTGTCAGTACAAACAGCAAATGGAAGTTGTGGAAGTCATAATCTAATGAATAGAAATGAGAGAGATTTTCCATAATGTATGTATTATTAACCAGTGGATTACAAGTCCTTTTATATTTTTAGAGAGCGGTGTAGTTGGGTATCTCTTGTGTTTCTGAAATGCTCTTTCTTCTCCGGTTGACACTGTCATATCCTTCCATTGGCTTCTCCTGCTTGCCTTAAAAATAAACTACTCAGCTTAACTTCTAGCGTCCACGTCGAGTTTGTTTTCATCCTAAAATTTAAAATCTTCAAGAAGCAGTTGCCGTTTTCATCTGCTGTGTGATGTTTGAGGATCTGCCTGTGAATAAATGGGAACCTACCTCGCTGTTTTCCTGCAAACTTTTCCTTTTCAATTACATCTTTTAAAAATCTTTGCTGACGTGCAAAGATCATCCATTTCGCTTTTTCCTTTTTCCTGGCTATTCCCAACTATTGTTACCCTGTGCATGGATGGTGAGATCTGTGGGACAAGGATCACTGTTGGTTTGGGTTTGCATATTCCCTAGCACGGTGCAGTCTCGTTATGTAATTAGAACTTTGAAGCACTGTTATTTTTCTAAAGTTTTGGGATGGATAGTGTTCCTAAAGAAATAATGGCTATTTAGCCTTAAATAGGGAGAGAAAATAAGACTATGCTGAAGTGCTATTTTTGCCTGAGGTTCATTGTCTGCTGAAATTATAATGGTGAGCTACATGTTTTATGCTACTTACATAGTCGGTACGTGTCAGAGATGAATAATGACTTTTTTAATTTTCAGATTCGAAAGCAGCAGAAAGAGCATGCAGAACTAATTGAGGAATATCGAATCAAGCAGCAGCAGCAGCAGCAGCAGCAGCAGCAGTGTGGAATGGCACCCCATGCTATAATGCCAGGTGTCCAGCCTCAGCCGCCCATGGTTCCGGGAGGAACATCACCAGCAATGAATCAACAAAACTTCCCCATGGTGGCACAACAGCTCCAGCATCAGCAACACGCAGTGGTGATGCCCGGGCAGTCCAACCCAGCCAGAATGCCAAATTTATCTGGGTGGCAACCTGCAAATGCCCCTGCAAGTCATATGTCCATGAATCCAGCAAGGATGCAGCCTCCAATGACACCGTTGCCGATTAGTGCTGGTACAGCAGCTCCTGTGCCTGGTCCCAACGCAGCTGCACAGTCAGGGCCACCACCAAGGGTGGAGTTTGAGGACAATAACCCTTTTAGTGAGAGTTTTCAAGAGCGGGAAAGAAAGGAGCGTTTACGAGAGCAACAGGAGCGGCAACGCATTCAGCTTATGCAGGAGGTAGATCGACAGAGGGCTTTACAGCAGCGAATGGAACTAGAACAGCACGGTATGATGGGGTCTGAGTTAAATAACAAAACATCCTTATCTCAGATACCTTTCTTTAATTCTGATCTGCCTTGCGATTTCATACAAACTCCGCGACCTCTTCAGCAGTCTCCTCAGCATCAGCAGCAACAAATGGGGCAAATTCTGCAGCAGGGTCCCGTGACCTCGCCTCCTGCCGCAAATTTTATGCAAAGCAGTGAGCGAAGGCCGGTGGGACCTACGACTTTTGGACCTGATACATCTGCTGTTCCAGGTGGAGCCCCTAATTTCCATAATGTAAAACAAACCCATGGGAATCTCCCTGGGGCCACCTTTACGCAGAACCAAGTCAGGCCTCCGTTTGCGTCTGCTGTACCTTCGTCTGCAGCGCTCAGTAGTGGTGCCCCGTGTGGTTCGGACACTAGCGTGCCTCAGGCAGCAAACTTCCCTGGATCAAGCCAGTCTCTCATACAGCTGTACTCTGACATAATCCCAGAGGAGAAAGGAAAAAAGAAAAGGACACGAAAAAAGAAAAAGGACGAGGATGCCGAGTCAATAAAAGCCCCCTCAACTCCACATTCAGATATAACTGCACCATCAACTCCAACCGTTTCTGATTCTACCTCCACCCCCACAGTTAACACCCCCAATGAGCTTTCACGTCACCAAGATGAACAAGAGTCAGTGGAGTTAACGGGCCCATCAACATCCAACGCGGGAGAGAGCCAGACCTCTCCCGAGCTGGAGAGTAAGCTCCCCAGCAGCGCTCTGCCACAGAAACAGCCCTCTGTAAATACAGAGACCGAAAAGGCTAAACCAGATCCACCCACCAGCATTCAAGAGGTTAAACTTGAAAAGGCAGAAACTGATCAGTGCTTGGGTCAGGCTGAGCCTAAACCAGAAAACCCAAGCAGTATTAAGGTGGAAGAAGATAAGGTCCCATCACAGTCTGCCTCTTCAGCTCAGAGTCCAGCACAGCCAGCGAGCGTTCCGGCAGCGAAAGGAGAGTCGGGGAATGAACTGCTGAAACACCTGCTTAAAAATAAGAAGTCCTCATCTCTTCTAAATCAGAAATCAGAGAACAGCAGCCGGACAGAAGAGGAGGTTTCTGGGGATAAAAAGTTGACAGAGAAGCCGACTCCAGCTGAAGGAATGGTGAGCCTGTTACTGGTTTTGTTAGAAGTGGTCCTCAACAATCAAAAGCGGGTTTGTGCCTTTACTGCAGGCGTTTGTGAAAACACGGGGAGGTGACCTACCTGCACAAGGGTGGAATAAAGGGCTTTAAGGAATTGCTACCTCCCTCCCTGCCTTTTCTCCATGAGTAAATCATCTGTGTTATAAAAAGAACAAGTTTTAACGTGGCTTCATAGATCAGTGTATTCAGAAATTATTAAAATGCAAAAAATAATTTTTATATCAATAATCATCTTTAAAAATGCCTAATATTTACTGAGATCAAGGCAAGATTTTACAGTATGACTCTTAATTACCTACTGGTATCTTTCCGTATTGTATACGGTAGGTCTGTACGCAGCTTTCTTCTGTGACTCCACTCAGTCCCGTGTAGGATGTGCCTTTGCAGGGGCCTGGGGCTGGGCTTCGCACCCCGTCAGCTGCACCACTGGGGTGTTCTCTGCAAGCAAGTCCAGGCTTGTTGCTTGACTGTAAAAATCATGTATTGTCTCTAATTTTAGTAGAAACTGCGCTGTAGGATTTTGATCAAAAGTGTGAAATTGTTAATTCTCCTAAAATGGCAGGATTTCTGTGCTACAGAATATTCCTCTTAATTAATTTTACTTTAATGGAAGGGAGCATTAATTATTTATATTAATGGCATTATATGATTTAATAATTTATAAGGTTCTTAAAAACAGACCTAAAGAAGATTGCTTTCTGTGGAGGTAGGATACACTTTACACTTACATTTATTGGTTGTTTTATTTTCATATTTAATCTCCACTCAGCTTTGGTTTATGGCTGCCTAAACTCTAAATTCATCCTTGAAACAAAATTTAAATACATTCAAAATGAATAAAGACTGATAAAAATGAAGGTAATTGTGGGCAGCAGGTAACTTAGGTAAATGTTAAAGATCCTTGGTTAAAACGTATGACAGGAATAGTGGTGAGAGTACTTGTAGAGGTCATGTAGAACTGTTTAAAATAATAATTGATAAAGAGAAATTGGACTTTGTTTTGCCTTGCCACTGTCTGTTGCATTGCCAAGTCCCATTCTGGTTGCTTTTACACAACTGTCCTTTTATATGAAAAATGGCTTTGCAAATTCGTGCTGAAAATATTTAAGCAAATGGTACAATTCAGAAGTGTTTCACAATGCTGTTTTTGTTTCTAACCTCAAAATACATTTGTATTATATTAACTTACACGCCTTTTCTGCAACCAGGTCTGCCTTTCATTATGCCCTTGTGAAAATCTCTAAGGTTGCATGCTTATGTTACTTTATTTTAGGGAGTATTCAAAAGAAAATGTTGCTGGTCTGTGAGTTTTTAATGATGTTTTCAGATGTCGGTGTTAACGGTAAGTCATAATCCTGTGCAGCAGTTACAGTTGCCAGTGAGACAGCAAAGTCAACAAACCATAAAATAGGGTTGTTATCAATGAGATTTATTATATTATGCATGTTCTTTAGACTATCGTGCAGTAAATTTGAATGAATTGTATATTAAAATGTCAAAAATTCTGCTTCACTTTCATTTTTTTTATCCCAGCAAACTGCAGGAAACCAGATGCAGGGTGCGTTTGGGTGCGGTAACAGCCAGCTTCAAAGAACAGATGTAGGACCTGAAACCAAGAAACAGAGAAATAAGCGAGCTCAGAGGACGGGAGAGAAGGCAGCTCCTCGGTCCAAGAAAAGAAAAAAAGAGGAAGAAGAAAAGCAAACTATTTACCCCAATGCTGATACATTCATCCAGTTAAAGCAGGTGGGTGTACAGGTGCTGGGTGGTGCATCAAGAAGAGGACACTTGAAGGAGTGGACTTCTCATGGTGGAAATAAAGTTGATCATTAAGTTGAATTTTGAGTGCAGGGTGGAGAAAATGAAAACTTCCATAAAATTATGAAGTGTAAAGATTTGGTTTTATTTCAGTTTGGAAGATGTAGTGACGTGATGTCAGTCATCAGGACACAGGGCACTACATCAGGAAGATGTAGTCTCGAAGCCGTGGAGTTCCTGTGGGCTCCAGCAGCCTCTGTGGCAGAACTGCCAGGGAGCTGGAGCTGCGGCTCTGATGGACAGGGGACCACCTTCCCTAACAAACAGAGAGGCTGTGTTTGACACACTTTTCTGGTAGTGGGTACATTCCAATGATTTTCTTTTTTTTTTAAATTAGAAACCATTCTACTGATGTCTGGAGATCTGCAATGCTTCTGTGTTACAGTTAAATTAACATCTAACTTTTTCTTTTAATACAGCAGCTTTCTCTTCTGCCTTTGATGGAACCAATAATTGGAGTGAGCTTTGCACACTTTCTCCCCTATGGCAGTGGCCAGCTGAATGGTGGAAACCGACTGGTAGGAAGCTTTGGTAGCGCTACTCTCGATGGGGCTTCAGATTACTACTCCCAGCTCATTTACAAGGTACGGTTTTAATCTGGATTTCCATTGTGTGCTCTCTGCGGGAAAAGAAGTTCGTGCCATTATTACTGCTGGTTGGTTGGAGTTGCTGCCTTTTGTGCAACCAGAAGAAAATAGTTTTCTGTTGCTAGCCTAGATAGATGGTGCAGTGGTGAAACAGTCACCATTGTTTTACTCTCTGAAAGTGGAAATCAGTTCTAGAAACTGTATTGTTAACTAATTAAAAACTACAAGTATTTCTTTTACAAATGGATGCTAAATAAGTGAAAATTGTAATTATGGTTTTATGGAGCAGAAGAGGCTGAATTCTTAGTACTTTGCAAAGTCATTGAAAGCATTAAAGCCTTTCTTAATGTGAATTAAATAGGAAACAGACCTTCCTCATTTGTCCACTAAGCCCTAACTGAGAACCTGAGCACTCTAAACAAAACAGACTGTTTGTTGACGAGCTAATAACACAGAATTTAAAATTTGGTCTCTGAGATCAGAGTGGCAATATTGGGAGAGCAGCCAGATAGCGAACAGACAGAATCAAATTTGCTGCTTGGCTACCCTACTATGAAAACTTTAGTAACTTGTTAAAAAAGTGGTGTTTACTCCAGCCTTACATGGCAGGCAAGCTGAGAATGTGACCTAGGAGAAATGGTTACTGCGGTCAAAAGTGAGTAATAAGCATGGGCTTTATAGGCATGACTGCAATGAGAGCAGATACTGAAGTTCTCATTTAATTTTCATTTAAAATATGGGCAGTTAAGGGAGCTAGCGAGAAGTAGCCTGGAGTGTGAACTCAGAGTATCTGCTTCTCCATGGTAACTGCTCCAGAGGGAGCTCAGCCTCAGCCTGTGCTGAACATGGGGCAGCTTCCCTTTCAGTGAACGTCGGGTAAGCGGACGTGGGTTTGGTGATGGAGAGTGACGGTGGAATAGCGCTCTCGGTCTGCAGTTCAAACTTTTGCTTAAACTGTAGGAACTGGTTGGGGCTCCCAAACCATTTCTAAAAATGCTTTTTATGCTTTTCTGTAAATAGTTGAGCTATATCTTCTTTCAGTAACGTATACTCCTCATGTAAACTATTTCTCTGATAGTATCATTCACATAAGAATAGCAAAGCGTTGTGTCTTCCATAGTAGGTACTTCTATGTATTTGGTCACACAGTTGAGAATTAACTGTCGCTGCTGGGTACCAAAATACGTGAATGGGTTACATTATCTACTAGAGCAAGGCAAGTTTTCACCTTGTGTTCCATGGCTTATGTACGGTTCTTTAATCTCTTGCAGCAGAATAATCTGAGCAATCCTCCGACCCCCCCAGCCTCTCTGCCTCCCACACCACCCCCCGTGGCCTGCCAGAAGTTGGTAAATGGCTTCGCAACCACTGAGGAACTTGCTGGCAAGGCTGGTATGTTGGGAGGTCACGATGGTAAGACTAATACCTATTGTTTCCATAATTAATGAGTCCAGTTTGTAGCAAATTACAAAATAGTTAGTTGGGATGCTTTTTAGTTGCTATAGTTGTTTTTATAAAAACAGAATGCCTGGCCTCTTTAAGCATTATTATCCAGTTGAATTTTACACCAGTGTAATGTAAAACGATAGCCTTTTCCCCTTGCCTTTTGAAAACATGTTGAGAGCTAGAAGTGCTCTTAAAAGATGAAAATGAAAACCTTAAGGTCATTTTTTTAGTGTCCAGTACAAATGACTAACCAGTTGAGTGAGCTCACAAGTGATCTCCCTGAAACGTATCCTCAGCAGGCTTTATATGGAGTCATTATGTATTTCCTGATTCTCATAATTTGGTCAATTAAGATTGCCTCTATTAAATAAAGGTTTATACTGCCTTTTCAGGCATAAGGACTGATCAGTGATTAAAATCCTTTTTTCCAAACCCTTTTCTTTTGTTGTTACAAAGTCGTTGATTTATTTATTTTTTTAAGTAAGTAAAGCATAAATCCTCTCATGGTGGCAGAAGGCACACTCAAAAGCCTTTTGAGCCCTTTTTGCTCAAAATTTGCAAGTTTTTATAAATATGGAGATAACTCATGAATGGTCAAAATTTTTTGACCTACAAGTGGATGAGAGCGGTGTTGCCATCTGCTGCAGTGCACTGGTTGTGTCAGGGAGCCACCAGTACCTTGCTGTACAGAGTGTCCCATCAGTGGAAGAGCTGTACAGATGTCTCACTGTGCTCTGCATTTCTGTTTGTAGTTACCAAAGCTCTGGGACCAAAGCAGTTCCAGTTGCCTTTCAGACCACAAGATGATTTATTAGCAAGAGCAATGGCTCAGGGCCCCAAAACTGTGGATGTTCCTGCTTCGCTCCCAACACCACCTCACAACAACCAGGAGGAGTTAAGGTGGGTTTTCCTTCTCATCTTCAAATATGTATTTGGAGCGGATTCTGTGATCTTTCCATAGGAGATGAGACTGAAAGTGTGAAGAACCAAAAACCCATTGTGTATAACAAGAGCATAACGGGATCGTTTGTCCTAGTTAACTCTCAGCATTCCACACGTAGAGAGCAGCATAGTGAAATGGGACTTCAGCCACTGCTGGACTTGATCCTGTTAGATTGTTAAGAATTGATTACCTTGCTCTATTAAAAGTGGAAGAAAACTGTATAAATGTATATTTTTCCTGGAGCAACTTGGTGCTGTTGTACCATGACAGTAGGTGACTGCTGTACCAGACAGCAGGACTTT
>KZ508538.1:9059-22884 GCA_002844005.1 Limosa lapponica baueri | reverse complement strand
CCCATTAGCCCTTCCTCTGAGGAAGATCTTTCGCAGCCTGGAAGGTCTAGAAAAGGCTCCTGGGGGGAAGAAGGGCTTGGGCCCCTGTTCTGCTCCACTGGACAAGGAGCAAGGCAGCTTGTGTCGTCGCTCCAGCACCAGTTAGTTCTTCGGACGTCACTGACTCCGCTGTAACCCTGAAAAACAAAAGCCCAAAGCTTCTGTCCTCCTGCTGCGGAAAAGTCACCTCATTTCCCAGGAGGACAATGTCTGCTGGGAGTAACAAATTTGTCTTCTTAATAACTAGAGACGTTTTTTCTTATTGCAGCATTTTTCATTATCGCTGAGGTTTTAGCTAGAGGAAAAGGTCATTTTTTTGGTGAGATAGAGACTATTGTTAATATAGAAAAGCAAAAATAAAAAAAAAACAACCCAAGCTACAGACTATTCCATGTCGATACAGTACCATAAATTCACTGGAAGAGGCATGAAGAACCTTCAGTGTTACTCTGAAAAGACAACAAAAGTACACGATGGTATTTGCTGTATTTGGATGTAAAGTTAGCTGTAAGCACCTCATTAAAAATCTTTGGGGAATATGTTTTTTCTTAGTTAAGACAGAAAAATCCTGATACATGTGATTACTCCAAAAAGACCTACATTTCAAAGTAGGTGAGATGAGGACTTAGAATAAAATGTGCAATTAGAAAATTTCAGAACTTGAAATGTTTATTCCCTGTGAAATTTAAGTTATTTCAAAATAATTTTTGTTTTTAATCAGAAAAAATAGTTGCAAATGTGAATTCATTTTGGCTAAAACTGGAAGATTAGTTTTCTTTATGATTTTTGGTAATCTCTGTGTTTTTATGCAGAGCAGCTTATGCAGGAACATAAACTTTCTAAAGAAAATTACATTTTTTGAGGAAACATTGTTAGAAATAGTTGACAAAAATTATGCCAGCAGCTCTGTAAATATTTGCCCTTAATCACCATTCATGTTCTCCATGTGAGGTTGGGCAGTCAATTTTATCTGTGTGGAAGGCATAAATGCTTGGGTGGCCAGTTGGGAGGAAGGGATTTCGGATGTCACAGCTCCTTGGGGACGAGGGGCCCGGGGTCCCCGTCATTCCTGGGGTCTGTCCCGGGTGCACTGGGTTCCGCACCCCAAACGCCTGCGGGTGTCCCCAGATGTGCCCCAGCTGCCGGGAGGGGACGGGCAGGTGGCTGCGAGGGCTGAACATGGGCCATAAAGCTCTGACTGATGAGTAAGGCAAAAATTTCACGGCACGGCTCTGCCTGTGACTGCACCCTGCTGTTAATTCCTGCTGGCTGCTCATCGCCTTGCAATTATACAATGGACTGTAATAAAAGGAGATTGGGAATGTCCGTGTGTTCAGGGAAATGGCTGAGGAGAAGCCTTTTTAGCGGGACCTGTATCAGCGTCAATGGCAGACGTCAGCGCTCCGTGAGGCTGGTTCCAGGAGAGAATCCAGACGGAACCCCTTCGTGGCAGCTGGAAACGAGAGCTCCCCACAGGAAAGACACTCACTGCGGAAAACCAAGGCTGTTGCCAAAAGCCAATACTTCGCACGATGAATATTCTGGCCACAACAGGATAACTACCCTCATGCTAATATATTTTTTTCATCCCTTTCTATGAATACACGCAACGGGGAACCATAATATAAAGGCTCATAAAACTGCGTAGTTTTGCTAATTCCAGTTTCTCAGGGCTCCGTACACCCCCTGAGCTAGTGGCCTGATGCATCTTTGTGTTGAACTGAGTCTGAGAAATTTGATCTCGGAGGTGCATTTCTTATTAATGATGGTGCAGTCCCTGGATGCTGAGAATCCATATAACTCTCCTCTACATGTGTTCATCATTTTTTTAAAAGCAGAGCATCATTGCGTCCACAGTTTAAAGTCCTGGGTAAATTTTAAGATGTATATATTACACAGAAAAACAAATACGTAAATATACATATAAATAAATGTTCTAATATATATTATAAATCATTAATAATTTTTTTAATCCTTTGAGTGATTGTAGACATGAGTTGGTCAGCCTTACTGATATGCATAATTGCAGAGTGAAACCCAAAATTATCAACAATCTGCCTGGGGATCACAAATGTCTGCATTTTTGTCACCCGTGTACTGAACCCTGCAACTTGTGTTTTACTGCAGCCACCTCGAGGCAGCCCCATTCTTCACTGGCCGGTACCGGTTAGAAATGTGGTCCTGGAACATACTGCAGTGCCAGGGACTCATTAAGTCCTTGATTTTGTTGTGTTTTGTAATGCTTTTCAAATCAGAGCTTATCCTGACACTTGAGCATTGCAGCATTGCAGGGTGTTTACATTTGCAAATAGTGCCTGGATGTCCACCTGAGATGGACAACTGGGATGCGGTGGTCCAAGAATCTCTCTCCTGCATCACCTGCAGTAGCATCACTGGACCCCTGGCAGCATCTCTGCCAGCACCAGCTGAGCCAGTGTCACCCAGCTAAAGATCACAATATTTTTACATTTCCCCCTCTGGTTGATTTGAAAGCAGCCCTTTTGTTCACTTTGTATTAACATGCGAAGAAAATGCAAAATATTATTAAAATCCCTTTCCTTCTACTTGCATGCCAAAGAAAGTCTGATACTTATTTACGGTGGATGTTTGCTGAGTTGTCTTTTTTAAGTAACAGGGACAGATAAGATCACATTTCCTGGGGCAACAGCATTACATGGCCTGATCGGAGCCCCAAAAAGATAAATACTCTGCATTAGCAGCGAGAAATAAAACCGAAGACCATGAATTTGGATTAATGAAAAGAGTAGGGAATGATGAAAGTTCTCTTGGGCAGAAACACCAGTGACTGCAACTCCCATTATTTGCCGCATTTAATTTTACATTTCAGTAAATAGATAGAGTGATAGTTTTCAGTGCTGGGCATAGTTAGAAAACTGAATAATTGCAATACTATTACATTCTGTGTCTGCTGGGTATCACTTTATAACTGGAAATTAACTATATGCAGCATTATTTTTCTACTTGAAAATATTGCCATCCACAAACAGTCACGCCATTTAAAATCTATATATGAAAAATACTAATGCATCTTGTTTTCTTTTTTCCTTTCAATTAGTCATGGACCTCTTTTATTGTAGCCAAATAAAAACTCTTTACATAGAGTTTTGTGCTTTTACTTTTCATCCATTTTATTTTAATTATCTTCCAAATATTGTTTCCCTGTGAAAAGTGGGAATTTTTTTGGCAGAACTCCTTTTCTGTTGTAATATCTGTTCCTAACTTTTATCTGCCTACACTCCCCCAAGGTTTTGCAGCTGATTACTTCAGGTGCAGGAAAAGCTTCCATCGGGCTGGGAAAAGCAGTACCCAACCACTTTTTCCTCTGTATCGTGTGAGTTTTTCTTCATGTGGAAACAGAGCACTTTTCTTCAGAGCTGTGCTGAGAAGGGTGAAATTTATTGCTGAAATATCAAGCATTATCTTGTGGAAAAATCATAGTTCTTCTGCGGCAGTTTGAGTTTCCACCAGCTTTTACATCCTAAAATCTTTGTTGCTCCTTCAAGTGGTATTTCACCTTTCCTGGGAGTGGGCTTTCATTCCATGCAGATGTTTGTGAAATGAAAATTGTTAGTTTCTCCCAGGTCTCCCATTTCAGAGATGGGCTTTCCGCAAGGACCAGCAATTTCAAATAAAAACAACAAATGCTGCACTTCAAAATGTTCTGACAGCTCAAGGAAGAAAAAAAAAAAAAACAAAAAAACCCAGAAAAAAAGTCTTTCAAACAATATACTCAAAGATATTTGAAGAAATCGCTAGGCAATGATTTTTTAGCTATTGACAGTCATAAAAGTCATAATTTTTTCATCTGCTTTGAAATAACTCCAGAAGTAGATGGTAGTGGGGGTCGGGAGTCGGGGAAGCTCTGCAGGCGTCCAGCAGCAGAGATAGACATGGGTTCCTCTGCCGTCGCACATCTCTGGGGCCATGTCTCCTGCAGTTATCTGTCCACAGCATCGAGTGCTGTGAAGGAACCCAACCGCCGAATGCAGAAAATGTTTACAGAAGCAAACATTGCTGGCTGCTGTGGAGAGAGCAGTTGTGGGGCACAGCGAAGCGGTGGTTTTCCCTCTCCCCACCGTCACTGCAGCTCAGGCAGCTCCTGAAGGCAGCTGTCCTCTGAGCATCACCTCCGTGTTGGTTTTCTCCCGAAACACACCCGTTTTCCCAGGCTTTGCTGTCCAGGTTGTGCTCTGCAGGGCAAGGAGCAAAGCCATGATGTCCCCTAAGGGAAGCTCCTCTGTCCCATAGCTGTGGCGTCGGAGGTGGGACATGCTAACATGGGGTCACATTGCCACTTCCAGCCTGTTTTACAGGGCTGAAGACTATTTAAGTGTAATCTCTCATGGGGGTAAGCTTAGCAAGATCCAAAGTGTCATCACCTTCAGGTGCTGTTTATGGAGATGCCTTCTTAAGCTTAGCATTTTATTTTTCCAAATACTTCCATTAGTAATTTGAATTGCATTATTTCTTTTAAATTTTCCTCTAAGAAGCTCGAGTCCTAAAATGCACAGGGAAATGAGAGACACAAGAACTATACATACAGTGGTAGAAAAGCTCTATTTAAATTTCCAAGAAATCACCCAAGGAGATTGTTTGCAGGAGTGCTCTCCCCTGAGCCTGCTACAAGCTATTTCAAATTCAGCAGCTCCACAGCACAGCCAAAATAAACACTAGAAAGGAAAAAGAGATGAAAAAACTCAGAAATCTGCCTTCCAAAAGGCAAAAAACTGTTGCAAAGTTCTTTCAAGCCTATATGAAAATATTTCACATCACTACTCTGACTCATCAGAAACGCTGGCAGAAGCCTCCAATTTAACCTTTCAGAAAATGCTGTTTCATTAAAAAAGCATCCGTTGGGAACATGGCAATATAGGGAAAACTATTTAGGGAAAAATATGTGAAACAAACTATTTTTGTAAGAAAGGAATGATGCAAATTCATAAATACTATGCAGAATCACAATAGCTAAAATCTAAAAATATCAAAAATAAGGTTTTTCAGTATGATTATTTTAATCAATAAAATGTGATTATGTCTCATTTCTGTATATACACATATATAAATATTCATAGATGTATGAATTTGATGGAAACTTTAAAGGTATATGTTTTAGTTCTGATTCAGAAAGAAACAAAAGTTGTAAATGTGGGGAATTTCTGTAGAACAAACACTGAATTTCCAAAAGCTTTATTCTGCAGATCCAAGCTTAGATTTTTATGAGACATATTTTTCTATTGCTGAACGTTGCCGTTAAGATTATCTTGCTGCACTTCTTCATAGATTGCAAATTAACTTGTCTGTGAAGTCAGTGACAGATTTTTCTGTCTGGGGACTGCAGGGACACCTCCCACCAGACCAGGTTGCTCCAAGCCCCCTCCAACCTGGCCTTGAACCCCTCCAGGGAGGGGGCAGCCACAGCTTCTCTGGGCAACCTGGGCCAGGCTCTCACCACCCTCACAGCAAAGAACTTCTTCCCCACATCTCATCTAAATCTCCCCTCTTTCAGTTTCAAACCCTTCCCCCTCCTCCTATGGCTCCCCTCCCTGATCCAGAGTCCCTCCCCAGCTTTTCTGGAGGCCCTTTAGGGACTGGAAGGGGCTCTAAGGTCTCCCCGGAGCCTTCTCTTCTCCAGGCTGAAGCCCCCAACTCTTTCAACCTGTCCTCCCAGCAGAGGGGCTCCAGCCCTCCCAGCATCTCTGTGGCATCCTCTGGCCCTGCTCCAACAGCTCCGTGTCCTTCTGATGTTGGTGGCCCCAGAGCTGGATGTGTGGTTCAGCCCCTCCTGGCATGGCCATGGCTCTGCGGTGGTCCCAGACACGAGCAGACCCCGGGAGCAGCAGTGATGGTGACCGGGCACAGGGCAGATGGAGGAGCTGCTGCTGCGGTACTGGAGGGTCTCACCGCACAGCCCTGCCACTGCAGCGAGGTGCAGAGTAACACAGTGGAGAAACCAGTCCCACGTATTTAAGAAGTTCTAATTGCTGTATTTTATCCAACCTTGATAGTGGGAGCAGATGGAATGTTTTGTATAACAACATATTGAAAAATAAGTCTCAGAAATAATTAGTGTCATAAATAAATTTCTCTGCTTTGGGGCTCTGGGATTGATTAGATAAAAGTCTTAGCAGTAATGATTGCCACAAAGATGAAAAAGGAAAACTTTACCCTTCCAGCAGTAAATACCAGTTGTGTAGCCATAACCATATCCCCCAAATTGGGTTAATTAGCCCTCAGAGGCAGAAGTTTCCGAGCCCTGAAAGCACAGCCAGGAGCCTGCTCTGCCCATCCGGGTGCCCTGTGCTTGGCCTTCAGGGCTTTGTGCTGTTCTTGGATGTTCCCACGTCCTGGGAGATGCTCGAGGAGCATTGGGCAGAGTCCTGTGAAAGAGCAGGAGGACACCTCACCTGCTGTCACCTGTCTCTGGAGTCAGCAGCATCCCCAAACCCCAAAGCCACAAGCAGGGGCACCCACAGGCAGAGGCTGAGCATCATCCCTGGACAGGGTCTGATCATTGTCCATGGGCAGGAGCTGAGCATCAACCATGGGCAGGGTCTGAGCTTCACCCACGGGCAAGGGCTAACGGAAGGGTTGGGGGATGGTTTGTTTGTTTTAGAGACAGAATACGTGGTGGGTAACATCAGCACACTGGTCCTTTCCCCTTTTGCTGGGAAAGTGGTTATCTGTGATAAGACCAGCCAAGGCCCCAGGCAATCTGGTCTCACCTGGCCCGGCTCTGAGGAGAGCTGGGCATCCAAATGTCCCTGCCAGCCAAAGTTATTCAGTGATTCAATGATTCTAAATCCTTGTTAAAAATTAATAGACAACTTGAACTTAACAAAATCAGTAATCTACTCATTTTGCAAATCAGTTTTGTCTACTCATCCATATATATCTATTTTGATAATATTCTTGTGAATTTTTGGAACTTTACAATATAACTAAGGCAGGATTTTTTAATTACTTTTGTTGACTTGAAAACATTGGGACAGACAGAAACAAGGATGAGAGTAAAGGATAAGTTCTGGATGTATTGATGATGTAGTTATCCATACGCAGCTGATAATCATAAAAATTTCCTTTAAAGTCCTTGCATTTCCATTTAATCCTACATTTCCAGGATTTCCTGGAGCCTGATTTGGCTCTTGCAACCAGAAACTCTGATTCATCCTTTGGTTTGGGGTGAAAGTTTCTGCAGTTTCCAGTACTGAGGGGTCCCCAGGGCTGACAGCTGGGGGACAGGAGAAACATCCTCTCAGGGGAGAATTGCAGGAGTCATACTTACCATAAAAAAAACAAGAAATAACTCAGCACAAGGTTTTCTGTGTAGCAGTTCAGAAGAAAGGTATTAAAGAGCTCAGTGATATCTGGGTGAGAGAGAAAATTAAAAACAAAGAAATAAAGGTAATTTGTGGCTGAAGCGGTGGTGTGACACAGGGCTGCTGCTCACTCTGGGACCCGAGAACCTCTCGAGTTTACTGGCATCGTTTCATCTTTCTTTGAAGTGGTTTCCCCGCGCAACGAACATCAAAGACATAAATCTCCTCCTTCTTTATTTCTTAAAGGGTCGCAGAAGTAGATGACTAACAGCCATCAATAACACCAATTTATTCCTGAAATCCCCTATGACATCAAAGGAGGATAATTCCCTTTTCAGCACAGCTGAGACCACTCTGTGCTCTCCCGGGAGCACGGTTGCTGGGAGGAGAGGGTCCATGGCATGTCCTGCCCCCCAGCCCAGTGCGGAGCACCCCAGGTTGTCTTCACTCCCCACCTCCCGGGGCCCTGCAGCCAGCACACAGGTGTGTAAGAGCTGCTGGCTGTGTAGATTTTTATTTGCAAGTGGTCCAAGGGTGCCAGAACAGAGGCCACTGGGTGCTGGGCATGTTTGCAATTTCACCATTTCTTTAGAATAGAATCAGAGAATCGCAGAATCATGGAGTTGTCTGGGTTGGAAGGGACCTTTCAGATCATTGAGCCTAACCATCAATCCAACACTGACAGAAACCATCACTAACACATGTCTCTAAGAGATATAGAGAATATAACTAGAAAAGAAGTGGAGTAGGGAAAAATATACATAAAACATATAAAACCCAGACAAACATAGACTTATGTGTGTGCAAAAGCGCTAAGTTTCTGGATATCTTTCAAAAATCCTGCATGACTTTGCTGGTTCCCCATAGGGAGCCTTTACTTGGGACAGAACCACGTGGGACCAGGTCTCTGGGGCCCCAGGGGCTGCTCTTCTTCTTCCATACTCAGCAAAGCACGGCCACCTATTGACTGTCCTCAAGGTCCCCGTTTCTTCTTGAAAACTTTCTATTCTTTTATGGGTGCAGTTTCTTCCTCCGCAGTTTGGCCCTAATTGCATATAACACGGCTCTTTTTTTTTTTTTTATATCCCCAGGTATTATTATAATAGACTAGAAGGGCATCAACATTTAGTGCACAGATCCTAACAAAAAGGGTTTCCATTTCTTGCACAGAAAATTGTACTTCACATACAGTCAGAAACGACATTTGCTTCCCTGATTTGTACCTAATGGTTTTAATGTTTTAGTTGCTGCTGCATAAAGCTGTGTCTGTGTCCCCTCCCTGTGTCCCACAGGGCAGCTCAGCCTGTGGCCACCCCGGCTTCTACTGACAGAAACCCCTCCTTCTAGGAATCTGTGATTCCATGATTCTGTCATTCTGTGATTCTCTGCTTTCCACACAATTTCATGCCTATTACCTGTTTTCTCCTTTCTCGAGCTCACCTTTTTGCCAGCTCTGCATGTCCTTTTCTTCACCCAAACTCCTCCCAAATAAACGACCTGCAAATTACAGCGGCCCCAACGCTGTCTTATCCGCACTCAGCTTGGGTGACCACCTTGGTGACCTCGCCAGTGGCCAGGGAGTCACCCGAGTGGCCAGGGAGTCACCCGAGCGGCCAGGAGAGACAGGGATAACAGCGGTGCAGGAGACAGGCGCTTCCCGGGTACGTCGCACACTGCCGCCTGCATTCGCAGACAGAAAGTGTAATTAAGAAAGACATGCATGAACGGTAGTCAGAAGGAAATAAAAAATTATTAGACAGTTTAATATACTGACTGCTACTCCTGCCTGCCACTGCCAGAGCTATTCTGTGACGTGGACACTGTAAAAAAACCCTATCAGCATAGAAAATTAATGAAAAAAAAATGCAAAATATTTCTTATCACAGGTGGTTGCTTTAGACTATTTATCACAACAGGATTTCAGAGGGTCTCCTGGGGACCTACCATCCTCAGATACTCACAAACCAGTATTAATTCCAAACATTATTAAGACATATTTAAAGCCCTTATTAAATGCAATCAAGTCTGATTCAGAAAGACTGGGAAGGTAAACATAATTAAAATTAACACACTGCCTGGAATATAAATTCTTCTTCATCCAGCATTTGAGAGTCATATTGTGAGAAAATTAATAACCTTAAGTGGTATTTTTTTTGTGGCCCACTGAGAAAATAAAAGGTTCGGTTACCCTTGTTAAAAACTTTAGACGTTCTTTTGAAGAGGGATCCTGAATCCTAAATATGATTTTATTAATGCAGTCCTTCCTCCCTGGGATGCTAGAGCACATAGTGCACTTGAGAGGAAACTTTTAGGATGACTTTAATTGAATAAGAGTCATCTGAAAAGGAGAATGAGAAAGAGATGGGGAAAAAATGAAACTTCCTGCACCATCTTTCCACAGCTGTACTCACGCCACACGCACACAGAGCCCACTTCACAGGGTCCTGCAGAGCAAAGATGGGAGATGTTTGTGAAGGCTTTTGGGTGGTAAGAAGAAGGGGTGCAGGGCCAGGGCGTGGGCAGAGGTGGTCACCGTCTCAGCCATCTCCCATTATCCTACTGGGTCAGCCGGTAAACCATGCTGGGGCCAAGGACCGTTCCCAGGATCACCAAGATAATGATTTCAAGTAATTCTGAAGGGGGCAAAGGACAGAGAAGGCTAGTGGGAAGAGAATAGACCCAACCAGAGTCATCCAGTGAACAACTCTCCTTCCCCAGTCTTGGCTTTGGACGGGGGGGATGCCCTGAGGAACACGGACCAGACATCGGCAGGAGGAGCTGCTCTGCTCCGCTCTGCCCATGCCCGACTCTGATGGCCCAGGATGCCTTCTGGTTTGATACTCCCACTGGTGACCCTGTGGTCACCGCTCTGCCCTGTGGAGGAGAGCACTGGCTCACAATTCAACATGGAGGGTGATCAAGGCCAACGGAAAGTGATAGATGCTGCAGCTCTTTGACCATCAGCCCATTCGTGGCCAGCCCTGGATAGTGAGTTCCACAGTCAAGTTTTTCCCAAGCGATTTGTGTTATTGTTTTAGTTTTCTTGTTTATAAAATAGGCAAGAGTTGGCAGATGGCAGTGAAGGCAAACAAATCTACTTCCAGTGGAAAACAAGTTAATTTCTTCGCTTTTGTATTTTTTGTAAAGTTATTTTCTTGAGAGCTGTTAGATACAAGGCAGTAATCCCTCCTTAATCCATCATAATGCCATTTGTTGAAAGTCCTGTTTTCACTGCTAATTGTGTTTCTGGAGCTAAACCTTGACACTTTCCATCAGCCTGATTTTCAAGGGAGCTCAACAAGCGCAGGGTTAATCTCCCAAAGCCGGCTTAATGTCCTCTGTGGTGGCCACAGCGGGGTTTGTCCCTGGGCCGACCCTGCCCCTGGTGTGCAGGATCTGTTTACAGGAAAGGCAATTCCTTCCCAAATTCCCTGTGTACAGAGTTCCCAAAACTCTGACGTGATTAATTTTACCAAAAAAAGAAAAAAAAAAAAAAGAGTTAAATCAGTAGTGGGGAAGGGAAGGGAAGGGAAGGGAAGGGAAAGGAAGGGAAGGGAAGGGAAGGGAAGGGAAGGGGCACTGAATATCAGCCAAAGCTGGCCTCCTAAAATGTGCTTTACATTGTGTTCCTTCTTGAGAGAAAACCTTTAGCATTAAAGATTTTCTCAAAGGAAAACATCAGGAAAAGTGAGTGAAAGAGTGCAGATAAACTCACTATATCTGTGTATTTAATCAAGAACTTAGGACTTTGCATTTGTAAATATTAATTTAGCCTCCTTTTCAGGAATACAAAAATGTAGCATACTCACCTGTAACTCTACTACTTGTAAAACACATGTTTTATGTCTTAAAATCTACTTTTTTATCATACTTCTCCTGATCTCATGATGCTGTCTGTGCCAATGCAGATGATGAGTGAACTTCTCTCGACTTTCCTCGGTGCTCAGCGAGCGTGCCCAGGACCACTGCATCCAAGGGTCATTCTCTACATAACGCTGAGATACCTTTTGAACTTTTTTTTTACAGATGAGACATGTAGAAACACTGAATATGTGCATCATAATGTGCATGATTTACCGTGCAGGTTTCTCAGAGATACATTCTTCCGTGTTTTTATTTTCTCCTCTCTGTATCCATTTTCTCCGGTTTTTGCTACCTGTCTTATGCTTACATTATAGACTCAAGAAGTAAAGACAGAATAAGGTAAGAAACCAAATTTCTCATGAAACCTGTAAACAAAAGTTTGACTTGAAGTATTTGTATTAAAAGGAAGATATTAAGTTCTTTTGACAATCCCTTTCAGAATTTATTAGGAGACATTATGGTCACTTTTTCACCATCTGCCTCATCCAGTTTCTAATATCTCATGAAGTTCTAGGTGGGCATCCATTGCCATCACATTCCCTGGGAATGCTTCCACAATGCCACTTATAGCATGTCTGGGAAGATACCTTTTGAATTAAGAAAGAGGCTGCCTCTGTGGTTATATTGAGTACAACCGGTTGTACTAAGGGTCCTACAGAGCAGGGCTATAATGACAGACAGACAGATGCCTGACAAGCAATAAAGTACTGGACTTCATCACTCCAGCATTATTCAAGGTCAGCAGAAGGGATTTCATTGTTAGCTTCACTAAGTCATCTCACAGCTCCAGAATTTGGTCACATTCCGGAAGACTGGGAAGGGGATAACATAAATCCGTATTTTCAAAACAGAAGATCAATCCCCTTTCTCATTCTATGGAAAAATAGAATTTTTACTACTCCCAATTTTGGAGCAATGCTATTGGACAGCCACAGCATGCATCAGTCCCCAGGTAAGAGACATCTCATTTAAAGTCTGTGCAGGTGGAAGCACAATCTGCAATCTGTACGCTTTTTGGGTTTTTAAAGGAGAACGACTAGGAGCGAAAGGAATCTATCACAGAATGTGCAGGTGCTTCTGGCTCAATGCATTATTCACCAGGGTGGTACGTGCTACTACAGCGTGGGTGTCACAGGAGTTCGCAGTGTCTTATCTCAGGCACAAAATCAAATCAGTGCACTTACAGCGGCTCTAACTGGGGCTGCTTCATTCGGATGCAGATCACAACAGGGCAGTGAAGCTCGCACTGACCTACATCTGCTCGCACGCACTCTGCGCAGGACCTCAGGACGGGACGAGCACTTAGGGCTGGGGCTTCATGGCAAATTGTTTCTCAATTAAATCGTTTTGGTTTTTTTTACCAACATTGGTCAAAGTTGCATTGATTCTTTTTTGGTATTTTTTCACAAAAGCTAAATCACAGAATCACAGAATCATTTGGGTTGGAAGGGACCTTTAAAGCCCACACAGTTCCAACCCCCCTGCCATGAACAGGGATATCTCCAACTAGACCAGGTTGCTCAGAGCCTCGTCCAACCCGACCTGGAATGTTTCCAGGGATGGGGCATCTCCCACCCCTCTGGGCAACCTGGGCCAGTGTCTCACCACCCTCAGCGTAAAAAGTTCCTTCCTTATATCTAGTCTGAGTCCAGAGCAGAGGTTATAGAGGATGAGACCGAAGTTGTCTCGCTTGGTGGAAACGTCAGCTGGCCCCAGCTGGCCCAGGACTAGCAGAATAGCTGTGCAGCAAGGAGCCCTGGCGCTAACCTTGCCTCTTTGAGAAAAGCAGTAGCCCCCTGATGCTGGGGGTGTTGGGTTGGAAACTCACCTGCAACTGGTACATGAAATCGCAAGCACAGTCAGTGTGTTAACTGCAATCACAGCACAGAGCAGGCCACAGCAACGGTTCTACCTCTCACACGGTGCAGTCCACAGACTCCGTGCAGCGATACGATTATATGTTTATAAGTATCTCGATGGATCTTTCTTCTCTGTATTCTAAAAAAGTTGTGACATCTCAAAAGCATTCCAGTCTCAATCTGTTCAAAATACTTTCAGAAGTTTTTAAAATTAACATCTCAAGGAAATGTAGCTCTGAGGATTCAGAAGATTTTATTACAACTAATCAACATTCAAACATTGTCTATCCCAGTTTTAATTTGTAGTATAAAAGATTTACATCTCACAATGAAACAAAACTTTACACTGGAGAAGTGAATTATGCTGTTTTCTTATCGTGTATTTCTAACTTCTTCAAAGCAAATGTAAGAAAAACTCTCCCTGAGCCAGGAAGGATGTTCCACTCAAGAACGTGCACCCAATCCACAGAGCCAGACCACAAGCCACCTGAAGGAAATCCCCAGGGAGGTGAAATTCCCGGTCCTGGAACAGAGACCTGCTTCCAATCCACCCTCCTATGAGTCTGAGCAAATGGGCTCATTGAGGAGCCCAGTTTGTGTTCCTGTTTTATAACCAAGCCATTGACTCTTGTGGCAGAGTTTTTAAGTCACTTTTGCTCGCTCGCTCGCTCCACAGCAGCTTAGTAGCTTGTGAGGTTGAAAGGCTCCAGGTGTATATGATCATAA
>KZ508536.1:25185-43077 GCA_002844005.1 Limosa lapponica baueri | reverse complement strand
GATACCTCACAGCCCATTTCCTTCTGGAGCACTGCACCCCTCCAGTGTCATTTCCACTGGGCCAGAAAGTTTCACGCACACTTACCTGCTCTGGCCAAGGAGGGGATGGTACCCAGCGAGAGTGCCCTGTTGAGACGACCAGGAAGAGAGGAAGAAGAAGTTCTGCGCGGGGATCTGAAGAGCTGTTGGTTTGTCAGCTGGAGAATACTGGGTGGCGTTGGGACAAAGAGAGACGTAGCAGAGGAAGGGAAGCCAGTCCCAGTGCCGCTGGGAAAGAGAGTGATTGAATCCCCAGAAAGGTACCTGCAAATGACACCACGACAGACATTGAGCAGTAAGTTCATTCCAGTAACTCCCTCTCTCAGCTGTACTTCTTGCATGAACACTTGCTTTGTTACCGGGTTTGTACTCATTTTTCAGTGCAGGAGCGCAAGTTGAAGAATGCTTAGGCGTTTATGGGAATGTTCCTACACCTTTGAAACTGGGGAAGGAAGAACTGCTCAACATTACTTAAATTATCGGGCACCGACCCGTCCCACAATACAGGGTGGAAAAAGTGGTGGGACGGTGTAGGAACTCAGGTACAAATAGACATAATGCCTCGGTTCTCTCTCTGGATGAGAAAATTACCCAGAGACCACCAGAACGTCTTACAAAGCCCAGATACACAAATGACCAACAACAGAATACACCTTATGTTTGTTATGTGCACATGCAAGCAACATGCTTGGAAATGTCATGACCGTGGGAAGCAAGTAATTGACTAGTCGTTTTGTCTTTAGAAACCAGAATCAACAGCTTACCTCTGATGCCAGTATAGAGAAAAGTATTTTTATGGGTAGATAAAGATTTATGCACAAGAGCTCTGTTTTAAAACTAACATTCAAACTTCTTTAATACATTTGCCTTCGTTGTACTTCTGTGTGGTAATGAAGACTCACTACCCTCATGTTACAGTTGGGAAAGGGAAGGAAAAAGAAGCTGAGTGACTTGTTGAAGGTCACAGAACAGAGACACAAACCTGGGTTTTCCCGTCCTAAATTGAGGTCTAAACCATTACATTTTCCTCTCCCTGCATATCATAATTAGCCACAAATATGAGCCAGCATAGCCATTCAGAGGGAACTGTGCTCCTGTAGCATTCACTCCAGGAAGTGTCTTGCTTCTAGTACTTAAAAAAACCCCGATCTCTGTTATAGTGCCTGGGAAAAGTGTGAAGGGGCAATAATCATGGCAATTGTGTTTCCAGGTCTGTGAGTTGTTTTCAATGGGTTCTTTCCAAGTGAAAGAGGGGAGCTGAGAACAGCGTGTCCAGCTTGAGAACACGCGAGGAGAGACAACAGATAAAACATATTACTGGCACCTGTACTAATTAGCTTGATTTTTAAGTACTAGAGACATAAACTGACTTCTGTTCCAGTGGTAAAATAACTGTATGAGAGTACCTTAGAATTCAAAGACTTTTGCAGCGAGCACTGCCACAGTATTTCACACTCAATTACTATATGCAAATAAACTACGCAATTAATTTCTGATACCCCCATTTCATCACCTATCTTTCCAGTGGTTTAAAATTTAAAAATCAACCTAAGCTGAACAACCTGTCTATCCCTCCTTGCAATCATGAACTGATCTTAGTTTGTGTGTACAGTTTAGCTGACTACATTGCATCAGAAATGAGGAGTCAGCTTTGGAGTCTCACTTGTGTCCTTATACCATCAAAATGAGCATTCTAAGAAGGTTGCAACGCTGGAAGTATAGGAATTTTGTATTATTTTTAAGAATTGAATAAAACACATAGAAGAAAATCTAGAATATGAACAAGATCTCCCAAGGATCTGTAAGATTTTTGTTTAGTTAGAAACAGGTAATAGTCTTGCCAAATAAGTCATGACAAAGTACTAACAAAGTATGAAGTGTATGTATTTTAAAATGGAGATATCAGACTTTGCAGCAAGTAATCAAGCTGCGAAATTTGGAGGTTTAATCTCACTTCTGATAAAAACAGAGACAGGTGAGAGCAGCAACGTGGCTCTTCTTTTGTCAGAGGAAAGCCAGTAGTAAATCAGAGAGCGAAGGAATATACAGATCTCAATTTTGCACCGTGAGGTGATTTATGCACGTGCCCTTCTCTCTTGGAGATTAAAGAGGTGATGCAGCAATATTATGCAGCGCTAGCATGTCCAGAAGAAGCAGCCTAGAGTTAAGATTACAATTTAAAATATCTTATAAAACTACTTATCTGCTAGTACGAGGCAGACATCAACAATCCCGACCAGCTTAATCAGGCTGAACAACATCTGAGGCAACCAGGTTCCTGGTGCTTGCCAGCAGGACATGCCTTTAACAGCGGCAAGGAACTCCTCAGTCTTGCAGCAGAAACTGCCCAACCTCTTCAGGTTCCAGAGGACCTGGGAAGGGTGTCACGCTTCGCAAACGTGCAGGGTCCTTTAGTGCACAGACAGATACACATTTGCCCCACCACACATACAGATGTGAATAGCGGATGTGCACGGCCATCTCAGCTTTGTAAGAGAAAACGAATGGGAAAGGAAATTAAAAGTGCAGCTCAGGACTATGATATGAATCGTACCAGAAAGAGCGATACCTACCACCCACCGTGCCGTGTCTGTGAAGGGCCAAATCAGAGCACCACCTGTGAACAACACAGCTCTTTTTTCCTAGCTTTGCACCTTTTGTATCTTTGGGCTAAAGGATCCAACTTTACGCAGCTCCTTGCTGCACTGGAAAACAGCTTATCTGGCTTATTGGCTTTTGGCAGCTTCCCCTTGATGGGCTGGAAGATATTAGAACTTTTTGTCACTCATAACCACAATCTTTTCCCTGGGATTGTAACTGGTTTGGATTGGACTCCTGTGGGCTCCGCTGCTCAACAGCCCCACTGCTTCCCAACCTCACCAAGTTAGTGCAGGCAGATCCTCGGGGCAGCTGAGGAATCACTTGTCTTGCACCATCCAGAAAAGGAATTTTTCTGGTTAGCAAAGACGAGCTGAAGAATTTTAAGCATATTAAAAGCCTTAGGATTGAGTGCTGACCAAAGAATGGCTTAAATATCGATCTGCTCTTAACAAAGTAAATTCCTGCAACGTGCAAAACCCTGTTCCTTTTCTACGTGCTTTTCTCTTTAGTGTTTGCTGCTGTCACATCAAGAGGGCTAGAAACTGCTAAAAAGCAGGGGTGCTGTCATGGGAATGAATGTGCTTCATGCCTGAGAATGGTCGGCTGAACCAAAACTTCTTTCAGAAGCAGATGAAAAAAGGTGAGGAGATCAAGAGGATCGTAAAGCAGGAAGCAGCCACATCACAGCCTGGAAGGGAGCACTGCAGCCGTGTCTTTGCTCTCAGACTGCCGCATTGCTCCAAGCCATTTGTGCATGTGATAATAGTGGGTCTGGTAACAGCGAAAAAGTAACCAAAAAACAAAGAAGGAGGGAAAAAAAAGAAAAAGAAAAAAAAAAAAGGCTCTGGAGTCAGACAGTTTGTGGAAATAGTCAGGGCCCGGAAGCCGTTTATTTCAGAACTTGGTTGCGAACATCAAAAATTGTGTATCTTAATTAGTGTTTACAATGATCACAGCGTTACTAGACAGTTGGGCACAACTCTGCTACACAGATACTTTAAAAATAAATAAATAGAAGGTTAAAGAAGAGCATTACATGGTATGGGACTGTACACTGTCCTGAAGAAACACCTCCTGCCAGCAGAGCCTCCCCTCCTCTGTCCCAACACCTCCCTCTTATTCAGAGACAACACCCTATGTGTGTGCCTTTCTAATTCACATTTTAACCAGAGATGCTGCACCACCCCTGGGTGAGACATCTCTAGAGAGAGATGTGGGAGAGCCTGGGTCGGGTCGGGTCAGACTCCAGGGCTGCAGACGGATGCACTCCTACAATCAGATAATTCAGTACATGAAGTAAGAAGGTAACGTGCAGTCACCAGCAGGCAGTTTCTATGTGCCCAGGTTCATCTGCTGGGAGGCAGCCAGGGAACCATGTCTCAGTCATGGGGTAAAACAGTTCCTCTGGACTTAAGGTCCCATCATAATTTAACTCTAAGTTATCCATGCATAACTGCAGCATTTCCCCCAGGCAGCGTGGGTGCTGCTGCCCTGACTGCAGGAACAGCTCACTCTTGCCCTACTGCTGGCTGCGAGATAAAACAAGTTTCTGGGAGCCGACCTGCAGTCACTTGCCTGGTCTGATGCATCACACCGGTCAGTGCCACAACCTGTGCCTCCAGTCAGAATCAGGAGTAAAGGGCAATACAGTGAATAAAAAACCAGCAAGGGGAGAGGGGAGAATAATGCTAAGAAGGGGCACAGGTCTTAGACACATTAAGATTTTGACATGTGACTTGAGAGCTAGAAACTAGCTGTCAAGACTAGGAATTCTTTTCTCCTATGTGTTGCCCTGCTTTGGATGAAAAAGGAGGGTTGAGTTATAGCTGAAAATGCTCCAGCTGCCAGGTCCTGCACTACTACCTTGTAGAGTTCAGCCAGATGTTTGGCATCAACTTGCCCTTGCCTCCTAGCTGCTGGCACAAAGGCAGGGGGGTGTATACACACACATCCCATGCCTACAAAAATCCAGACACTCTGGCATGACAAAAATGTTCAGAGGACCTTCTCCCTGCCCAGCTTTGGTCCCAAAAGAGGCTTTCCAGGGGATGACTCAAGGTACACTTCAGGACTGAGTACTGCCCCTTTTCACATGAGAGCATCTGCCATGGCTGAAAGAGGCCCCAAGTGTACTTGCAGGTGACGGCACACCTGGAATGAACCTGCAGGTTATATGTGACAGCACACAATTCCAACAGCATCTCTTTAAAAACTGAAGCAAAGCCGTATACCACAGCTCCCTGCTTTCATGAGTGGAGTCTGGAGCAATCACCTGGCTATTAATGATATTAATTTTCATAAGAGTATAAATAGTTTGTCCACAATACATCGATACATACTTTCTATAGTATCTAAGCATGATTATTAGCTTCACATTAATTTCAGCGTACTTGAAAAATATATTCATAAAGCCCAAATAAAACACCACTACACCATTTTAATATTCCCCTTGTGTCCTCACCCTTTGACACACCCAGGCTCAGTTCACTAGGGCATGCAAAGCACAGATGTAGGAAAGGAGAAGTTAATAGGAAGGAAAGAATGGGATATAAATATAGCGTACTTAGAATTGTCAAGGGCCACAAAGACTTCAGTTAGCATGCACTGATGTCAGTCAGGGCTTCAGGAAGACCAGAAGTAGCAGCAGAGATGCTTACTTGGTTGCTAGCTCTGGGTTCTCCCTCAGCCCTCCTATAGTTTGCAGAGTTGCTCAGAAATTTAGGAGTGCGGCCCAAGTACCCTCTTATTCCCAGCCACGCTCACTGGTGGCCAAAAAAGGAGAAAAGCACTGGCCTGGCAGACATACAGGCACTGCTGTCCCAAGCTGCAGCTGCGTCAGTTCCACTGAAGCAGAGCAACACAGCGTTGTCAAAAATCTCATCCAGGGAAAGGCACTTAAAGAACCCCAGTCGGCCCCTTCGTACATCCAGCTCTGCGGGGCAGGGTACAAGATGCTTTCGAGTCGGCAGATCAGCCACGGCCGCTGTGAAAGCCAGAGTTGGCCACTTTGGGCTGGAGCATATTTGATTTCAAGTACACACAAACCCACTAACAATTCCCCACCACCTCAGCTCCATTCTGTAGTAACATCCTCTGGTCCAGACACCAGCACATGGCCAGGGTAAAAAGGTAGCACCTGACATTAGAGGGTTTTGGGCTAAAATCCTCTAATAGTGTTAAGATGTTTGCATGCTCTGGCCTGCATGTCTGGAAGAATCCTTAGACAATAAAGCTGTATCTGGCGACCACAGGTTACCATGTGTTCCTCTGTGGCCTGAAGTAAGAGCCCAGCGAAGTGAGAACAAGAAGCTCAAAGCACTGATCAAGTGGTTCTGGATGATTTTTGTGTCAGTCGTGTTAGTTAAGTTACCAGCCCTTCGTTAGCTATTATATCCCTCAGCAGAAGGAAACATATATCCATGTGTCGTACAAAATAGCACCTCAGCTTCATGGAGATGGTAGCGCCGTGCTCGGATGTTGGACTAGCACCAAAATACCTGAGCTGGAAGCACACACGTTTCCTTCTGCTGAACTCGCTGCAGGGGAAGCGACTAGGCAGAGTCAGACAGCACATTAACTACTGAGCTATTTCCTAACCGAACCTCAGGTAAAACATGCAAAGTTGGCAAAGCACCTTCCTTAGAGAACCTACAGCACAGCACAGTGTTTAGAATAGTCTATTTGGCACTGAAATCAGGTATTGCAGGAACAGTCTCAGTAAAGGCTTTACTTTTTTTTCCAGAAACAGTCACCAGTAAAATACTGATAACTGATCTTCTTTAGGCCCAATTGTCTAAGGAGACGCAATTGGTAGAGATCAAATGCTAGCAGTTTATAAATCAAAACACCTTTCTCCTCCTTTTATCCTTCTCCTGCAAAAGATCAATCACCCTCTACCATCAGCAAAAGTATGTGAGACAAAGCATGTGAGAAAAGCAGGAAGAGAGGAGACTGTCAGCATCAGAGTCTCTAAAAAGACGAAAAATTGAATTGCTGCAGGTTTGATTTTGAGGCTCTGAGGTTTTTTTGTTGCTTTTAGAAGCAGCAGCACAGACGTGCTGAGGCAATCAGGAAGTGGGAAAACAAGCTGACACCTGAGCAAAGACAAAAGCTTCTTTGGCATTAAAATTGAACTACACTTCAGTCTGCGTTTTGTTATTTTGAAATTTTTTCAATTATGAGTCCAAAAGTTCTTCAATGGTAAGTTGTGGACAAAGCACCACAGAGACCAGGGCTTCAGCTGTACAGCTTGGCCATAAAAGAAAGTAGCTTTCTGATGTTCCGACATATGTTAGTGCAACTTGTAAATATACTTCATTTGTACTAATCTGCATAAAGCTAAGACAAATGGATTTCTTGCATGTCAACTGCAGTTAATGTATAGATTGTTCAGAATGTATAGTTCAGTATAGCTTTGCACTGGCCCTGCAAACAGAGCTAAAATGTTTCTTAACAGCATTGTTCAGGCTTCACAGTGTTAACCCCGCTCCTTCCCACAGTTCTACCAACTGCCTGTTCCTGCCATCTAGTGCGCATCCTCCCCATCCCACCACACCACTGCACAGGAAGAAAGAAAAAGAGAATAAAAGAAGAGATCAAGTACAGGAAAAAAACGTAACAATTAACAGCAAAACATCCTAAAAGGCGCAAGACCCCAGGGGGCTCAAAGATAAGGCATGTTTGAATCGAAAGAAAAAAGAAAGTGCTGCTAAAAAGGAGGAGGGAAAACAGCTGCTCAGAAGGTACAGGAGGCCACATGAAATAGGACAAAGTGAAACTTCTCGCAGCCTTGACTTTCAGCTCCTTAAAGCAAAACACCTGAAGAGGCTGACAAGCACCTTAGGAGGCTGCCACTTAGAGTTTCCTTGCTACCGGGCAAGAAAATTTGGACAGATTAATTTTATTCTTATTAAAAAAAGACAGGATATTGCCATTAGAAATCAGGCATGACACCACCATGACCATCCCCGCACATTTTAACAGTTTGTCAGCTGCTCACACCCCTCCCTCCTTCTAGCAGTCTCAATATAGCCTTCTAAACGGGTGATTCCTCCCACCACTTGGACAGCAGAGCAGCAAGAGGAACCCCTCACCTCTGCCACACCAGGCGGTTTCAAGTTCATGTGCTAGAACTTCTATGGGTAAGTGCAGAAGACAATCACAGCTGAATAAAAAGATCAGTCTTTTCCTACATTTAACTTTATGGGGAAAACTTGAAAGTACTGAAGCAGGAAGGAAAAAAAAAGAAGGCAAGATGTCTTATTTCACTCAGTGGACATAACAACTCGAGGTTTCCTGGGTCTTCTGTGCAGCTTGTTCAGAGAACGGCAGAGCTGGCACTGGATTTGCTTCCCCTCCCCATTTGTTTTTCCCCTGCCACTTCCCGTCCTTTCAGCAGTTCACCACTGTCTGTCTGAGCGTTGCTCCCTGCCCAGCAGGTTGACAGGTACAGAAAAAAGACTGGATGTTTAAGAAACGTTTCCTACTAAATATCCCGATGGAGAGCAGGAAAGAGGTGCAGAGCGGTTGCGAAAGTCTAACCCAGCACTGAGGACCCTGCACCCTTCCGCTGGCTTTTTTTACTGTTTTGATAAAGTCATGTGGGTTCCTGTAGCATTTACTTTGAAACAATTCCCTACATTCAATAAAGTGTCCTAGTGGAAAATGGGACATAATGGTTAGTTTAGCGTTTTGAAAGTCTGAGACTGGAACAGGAAACAACCTGGCACTGTGAGCTGGAAGACAAACCTTTCGGGTCAGAATTGATAAACGATGGGAACACGGAAGAGCGGAACCAGACTTTGCAGATGCTGGATTCCTTTTGTGGACAAGTAAAACAGCCCTCAAAACAGCATCATTCACAAGCACCAGAATGGAGAAAGGTGTTCTGTTTGCTTGGAGGTGGATATTGCAGTTATCTGAAGGCACTGGAAAAAAGTTCCAAAGGAGAGCCCCACACGGGAAGCAGGTTTGTGTGCCCCCTTCCCATGTCGGTTGTTAAGTTATAGGCACGTGGTCCTTCAGCCAGGAGTTATACCTTCCCATGACACACTCAGCTTGGCTTATTGTTAACAATATCAGAGCCTTTGTTAGTGCTAGCTTGCTGCTTTCGCAATGAATGCTGGTTTGAAGAACAATAACCATGAAAAGCTATGAAATATCTTTTATTTCCTTTAAAAAAGCTTCTAAAAGCTTCTATAATTTCACCAGCATCTGCAGTAACCAGTAGTGTCTGAATCTTTCAGTAGGGACTGCAAATAATTTATAGTGAGAGCTCCACTCTGATTATTTTAGAGTTTATACATAGGAAGATCAAGACACCCAATTAAGTTATATCAGAGTCTTGGTGTGGCAAGTTCCATTGCACTATTCTGAACAGGAGAAAATAGCAGATCTTCTGTAACAACGCTATTTCCTCTTGAAAAGACCCAAATCCAGATGAGAAACGCAGTGGAGTGCCTTGCAAAAACCAGTGGAGGATAATCAGAACGCTTATCCCTAGAGGCCCCAGCAAGTTAATCCTACAAAAACCCAAGCAGCTGAAAGCTCCTTCCTCCCCACACAGTAACATCCAGTTATCCCAGCTTTCAGCGGAGGACTGCCAGGCACTCAGCTCAAAGTCACCATTTCCAGACCCCTTCCCTCAGCAGCATTAGCTCTGATGTCAGACTTTGAAAAAGAACCTCTCCAAGTGACAAGAGAAATGTATCTCTATTGCCATGCCGTCCCACAGCAGAGGCTCCCACTCCTTCCTACAGCACATCCTCCTCGGCTGCGTTCTCAACGATAAGGAAAAACAGTGACTGAATTAAGTAGTGATGTACAATGGAAGCTGTCCACACACCAAAAAGCATGTGGTTGTTCTTCCCACATTTTTTCTCTTTCTAAGGCTATAGGAGTGGAGGAACATAGGCATTTTTATCTACTTGTGCTTTTACACAGATGCTCCTGGAGGGGTTGGTGGGTGGGTAAGAACCCGAAGAAAACCAGCATAGAAAGCAACAGCCACCAGTAGATTTGAAAATTTAGCCTAAAACAGCTGAATACGTTCAGATATTCAAATTAAGACAACCTGAGCTACATGACCTTTTAAAGCACCCTTTTTAAATAAATTATTGAAGTTCCAGTCAAAAGCACTTAAGGACACCTCTCCATTTAAAACAGGAGTCATAGGAGAATGGCAGAGCAAGAGAGCATGCAGTTAAGTGATGCCACACAGTGCAAGGCAAGAAGAACCAGGTCATTATGGACTACGCGCGTCCCCTCCTCGCATGCCTGTACACCATGCAGTGTTTCTACAGCACACGGTACGAGGACTTGGAATCCAGAGGCAAGTTCCCATCAGTTCGAAATTAAAATGACCAGCACCATTAGAAAACTGAAGGTGGCCTGGGCCCCATGGAGGATCAAGGCAGAGGATTCCTCTGTGACTGGCTAAGGATGGACGGGAGAAGCCAGAACCTCTTTGGCTGGAGGAGCAGAATGGGGAGGAGGTGGCTGCATTTATGGAGCAGTTTGTGAAGCAGCTGCTGGAAGAAGTGGCTTTGGGGAAGTTGGATATTTGCACTGCTGACGTAGGATTCAGGAGGAAGGGAGAATGGAGGCAGCAGGAGTAGCTTCCTTTGCTAGCACCAGCAGTGGAAACGCTCCAAGCAGCTAGCACAGTGGGAAGCAAGGATGGGGAAAAAAAACAAAAAGGAAAAAATATGCATATAAAGGAAGAAGAGATCTTCACTGCTTATCTAATTGAAAAAAGAAAAAAAAGAGGAAGGGAAAATAAAAAGAGGAGAGAGAAGCACCAGTCGCAAAGAGTTCACAAGGCTTTTTTTTTTCCTCCTTCCCCCAGCGTCACTGCTCTGGCTCTGACCTTCGGGGCCGGTATCTCCGATGGCCCGTTGATTTCCGCGTGGCCACTGCTGCGGTGAAGCCCACCAAGCAGCACAAGGACGTGGTGCCAAATTTGGCTGTGTCTAGCCAGTTTGGTGTTTCCATCTTCAGGTACCTCTCAGCTAAATGCAGACTCATCACTATGAACCACAAGACTGAAGCAAATGCATCAATTCTGCGGAGCCTGCAATGCCAAAAAGAAACCCAACAAAACACAAGGTAAGAGTTTAAACATCAATGAAGCCCCTTGGTCCTGAGGAATATGAGGGGAGGTGGGGAAAAGGCAGGGAGGGTACAGAGACGAAGCAGGTTATATACTATATCTTACTATGGTTATATCATCTGCAGCCCTCGCCACTGCTGTGGTAAGTACCCGAATCAATGACTTTCACTCTCTACAACGTTACAGAGCTGCAGGGGGAGCTTTTCATTCACAGTAATTCAAGCTTAAATTGAATGAATCAAGGCAGAGACCCAAAGCAAGCTCTGCTGTCTCCATCCAGCTGGCTGGCAACCCAAAGAACAGGGAGAACTGTGCCACCCAGTACTACCTTTGCCATTCTGGCAAATGTTTACCCCCTGGGCCACTGAGTTAAGACAGGGCAAAAGATCTCCAACATTATGCAGTTTTCCTTTAAGTGGAACAGAAGAAAAGAGCACACCCACCTGATCCGCCCAGCTAAGAACATGGCCAACAGGCAGGTGAACAGCCCAAGGACAGCAACTGCCATCTGGTGATTCTTCCCGTAAGCCCACGCGGCGCTCAGGTTCTCCACCATCTGTTCTGGGAGCAGGCGGAGCAGCTCCTGCCAGCCTGCCACAGTCACAGAAGTGTCATTTTCCAAGTCTGCACGTGAGCTCGTGGCAGTCCTGTTCCGAACGGATGCTGGACCAGAGGAGACGGGAGCAGGGACTGCTGCGCTGAGCGAGAAGGGGTCGCCTGACCCATACAAGGCCATCAGAACCAGGAATGCACAGCTGATGAAGGCCAAGAACCGCAGAAGTATCACCTGAGCTGGTGTGGTTATGGAAGCAGAAGAGGAGGATGAACATAAATTCTGTAGAGGAAGGGAGAAACACCTTGTCAGAAGCTGATTGAACTACAGTACAGTTTTGAAATGGTGCTTTAGGAAATACTTCCAGACCCTATGGTTTACTGCTCAAATCCTTTAAGTCTCTGTACTGGGCTGACACCACAGGGGATGCTGTAGACTAGCAAAGAGCAACAGCAGAGCTATGAGCAGAAGCCAAGGTCAGGCAGGGCAGTGAGACAGAGAGAAGCTCATAAATCATTTCCCATCATTTCCCATAATTTTTCTTCCCCCCCTCCCCATATTTTGTAGACTCCTGCACTGTACTTATAAATGAGTTTCCTCACTATATTCAAAACCCTATCTCCCCTTTTCTGCCAGTTCCACTCTGTTCTTATTACTACATCAGCCTTACCTTCTGGCAATTGCACTAAATGACACGAGCAAGAGGAAAACCTCAAACTAACATCAGGAGCATCTGTGGCAACTACCCTGTGCTCTAGAATTCTAAACTTCTTAATGGTTGGACTCGATGATCTCAAAGGTCCCTTCCAACCACGAAGATGAAGATTCTGCCATGCACCCAACCTCCCAGTTAGAGATCCCCAAGGCTGCTGCCTGCCTTTCCCAGCAGCAAACCCAGGTACAGAGGTACCTTGTTCTCTGCACTTCCCCCAAAATTCCCTCATGGTCTCTCCCCACGTACCTGAGTATAGGTCTTGTCTGTCTCACGGCGTTTGAAATGGTGGCTGAGCAGCAGCGCCCGGAGCTGCCGGTTCTGATGTTTGATGTAATACTCCACTGCAGCCTGGCATGGACGGCACAGCTTGTAGGTCTGCTCCAGGTGGTGCTTATACACCTCAATCTCCTCATCATACTTGCCCTGGTGAGAGGAGAGGAAAAGTAGGTGAGAACTGTAGGTCCCGCACCAGTTATTGCGCTTGCTACTGAGATGTTACCAAGGCATACTGCCAGTCTCCAGAGGAACAGGCCCCTGAAACCAGGCCTCAACAGTGACCAAGCTGGAGGCCAGCCATACACCCAACTTCACACACAGCTGACCCAGCCTCCCTGTCCCAGAAGAGACAAAACAGCCATTGGAAGAAGGCTGCTGTGGCCCAATCTCAGGATGTTGAATTTCTGTGGCCCAATTTTGCTGTCTTTGTTGAGACCTTATGAACTCAACGCAGAAGATGAGACAAAAGAAATAGAATTGCTTTTCCCCTCCTCAAATGAGGGGACACAAAAGACAAGTTGTCCCTTCACACCATGTGATGGAGAAAAAGTCAAGCTCCTTCCAAAACTCAGCCACAGCCTCGAAGGCTGTCACTGTTTGAAGGCCCTGGTGAGATGAACTCCATAAATCATTAATAGCACTTGTAAAAACAGACAGCGAGTAGGGCTGAAGGGAAGCTTTTCAGTGTCACTACAGTGTACTTATCACAGAGACTTTTGAGGCTCTTCCATCTCCACCCCCAGTCTCTAGCAAGATCCTTGTACCAAAAACATACAGCTGAAAGCCTGCAGCTTCTTTGGGAGAGGGGAGCAGAAAGATGCATTGTAGCTGCCTGAGGACTTGCTGCAGCAGCTTCATAGGCTCCATCTGCCGGAATTGAGAAGGAATCACATGGGAGAGACTAGTAGCAGGGTCAGCCCTTAGTGGACAGGCCAACAACGCTGAGAGAGGCCACTGCTGTCACTGACACCCATATCTAACCACGCTGGATATCGCAGTCCCATGTTTCTTAGCTGGCACAGACACTGCAGTTCACTGAATGCCTAAAAAGGGCCCAAAGGCTGGCATTACTTGAGCAAGTGAATAGGTCTGGCAAGAGGCAGGGACTAGAAATAAAGCTGAGAAAAGGGAATCAGCCAAAGATGTTCTCATTAAGCATGATCAAATTTAAATCTGCTCCCTGGGAGTCATCCTGATTAAACTCATTACAATTACACAGAGCAGACTGGATTAGGCAACTCAGAAGATGAACACGTCCCACTGTAGTGCAGTCTTATGACCCCAAGGCTTGACCATGGCTGAAAGCTAAGGAGTGCAGCAGTAAATTCTCTGCACGGAACTTTGGGGGAACCATAAAACTGTGAGGGAGAAACCCCACTATTCTATCCCCTGTGCTTATTAAGGAATGGGAAAGCCAAGAAGTCGCTCAGCAGGAAATCCTGCTGCTGTAACTGTAAAATCCCTTTACCCTCCTAGGCACAAATGCCTGACCAGGGAGATGATGTGGCTGCACAGGATTCCTTTCCCACTTCTCTAGAGCAGCACAGCCAAGGCCTCAGGAAAACCAAAATCTATTAAGGCTTCAGGGTGACTACTGAGCTGTTGTGCCTATCAAATCCTGTAAGCTCAGCTGGGTCAATGGTAAGTACTGGAGGTACAGCTGATCTCAGCAATGTGCTCATTTGGTTTTCGGCTCAAGCTTCAACTTCCAGCGTCCATCTAGAAGAGGTGATTACACTCTGGCTTTGGAGTAGGATTAGGTAAATTTGGAAGACTAATCAGCAACCTACTCTGCACTGGAGTGCCACACAGTGCTTCTGAAGGCTGCAGGAGCATCATTCCACAGCACTGAACGTTTCCTATCTTTCCTGCTTATTAGGCTGCAGCACGGTACCATACGCAAAGCCAGACAAATATATTATTATAGAGCAAACTAATCAGAGCAGGAATAACAAATACATGCATGGGAATGCCCCGGACAAACATTCTCCAGTGATGCCAGTCCCTAACAAACGCTTACCTCCTCCCTCGGTGAGAATGAAGCCAGCTGTTTGATCTTCATGGTTTGATGGTTGTTGCATTTCTTGCAAAGCAGAATTTGGCTGCTCACCCACTGCTGCGGTTTGGTAGGATCACAGAAAGTCGTAGCACCCGACACAACATGGTTGAGGTGTTCCATATACTGAGCAGGGATGGGCTTGTTGTAGTCTCCATTCTGACAAGAAGCAAAAGGGAGGCAGGAGGGAAAGCAAACATGAGATCATAAAATCAAAGCTAAGTATCCTCTGGTTGATAACAAGATTCCCTAAGCTCTGCCAGGAGCTCTGCACTCCATGCATTCACCTATGTAACAAAATAAATCAGTAACAAAGAGACAAAACACTTCAAACCTTCTCCCGCATCCACTGTTCTCTACACCTATTGCAAGCAGTTGGTGGCGGTGGATTTTGGCTTAAGACTGACTTTGTTATTTAATACCCTAAATAAAGCAATTCAGCTAAGCAGGGAAGAATTGTTCCATATATTAAAAAAAGATTTTTAAGAGATACTGGTGAAAATGTCAAGGCCCTTTTTTGCCCTATGAAGCAAGAGAGGAAAACCTGTCGGTATCATTTTATGTCAGCACATCCCAGTACACACGGATTCTTTCTCAAATTTGATCGAGTGATCAGCTGCTGAGTTCACGGGTGCTCAGCATGAGCTGCCAGATGTCAAACCACTGGATATTCCTCTGCACTAGGCCCGGACCATCCGAAAGGAGGAGCAGGGTTTTCCCGCAAGCGCTGTTCCACAGGGCACGCACCTTCCCAGCCACCCTTCAAGCCATTTGTCACCGTACCTCTTGGAACCCATTGTACTGCTCACAGTTGGGGCAATCCCAGCAGTTGCGATTCCCATACGGCACCACCGTGTCCTGATTGCAGAACCAGCAGTTCACGGTCACATGTGTGGGCTTCTTCCTGTTAGGAAAGGAAACATGTCAGTCACGAACGCTGAACTCAGCTGACGTAGAGGAAAGCAATGGCTTTCAAACAGGGAAATGCAAGAGAGGCTGGAATAACGATCAATCTTCCCATTTAACGATATGACTCAGAGTAGGCATTTTAGCAATGAAAAGATGGGCTATTAAAGTAGAAATAAATTCTGCTTGATGCTTGTATCTCTTTGTGCCAGTACCACGGACATGCCAGAACTTTAATATCAACCTTGTGAATAACTCACTGTTTTTCAGAGGCATATTTGGGCGTGCAAGTCCTCCCCATAATCAGCAGTGTTAATATATGCGAAGGGTGCAGTACAGTTGCTGCTTAATACACAAGATTCTGGAAAACAGCAGTTACGACCCACAAGAACTGCATATGATGGTACTCAGAACCTAGGAAATGGGCTCATGTGTACAGTTTTATCTGCCCTCCTTTCTACAATTTTTTTTTTCAAGGACAAGGTCGTATCAAATTATCCCAAGTTTCAGGCACAGTAAATAGCTGTTTCTTCACAGCTTTAGGATACATCAGAAGGAACTGAGGAATCAACACGTCTTCCCCAGCTTTTATGCATTGGAACTGAATAGACAAAGACTAATGACCTGGATCCATGAGCCCCTTGTTTTTTAAAACAATCTTATTAAAATAACAGTCATCAGAAGAGAAACAGCTGGGAGGTGGCCCCACTGCAACAGGTTGTGACAGATGTTTGAGCAAAGAACTTCAGTGACCTGGCCCTTGATCCCGCCTGCTAAAGGAGGTCTGCATTTGTCTTCCATAAGGAAGTTTCCTGGTAGGTCAAGGCGACACAGTCCAGCTGCCTGGGTTTATCAGAACCAGTCCCAGCTCCAAGGGAGGGCAGCTGTTCCGGCAAAGCCAGGCAGGGACTGGCTATGGCAGATATGCCAACAGATGGGCCCAGCTGTCACCAGCCCTGCTTGCTCCCGAAATCCACCAAGCAATCGGCCTCCCGCCAGACAGCTTCTAAAGCAGCAGCCAAAGCAGCTGAGCAGGCAGGCTCAGGGAGGTCCTGGAAAGCAAATAACAGTAGCCAAAGTGCTCACCAGTTGAGAGCAACTTCTCTTCCTCCTGCTCTAGGAAAAGTTCTCTCCTGCTACAGTATTCTATAGCAAAACATGTTCTGAATGCCGCAGAAATGCAGTCTGGCACCCTGCAAGCGAACGGGTGGTTCTCCCCTTAGTTAAGCTGGTTTCTCTCTCAGCCATCACCTTTGCAGCAGGATGCCTACAATTAAGATTCTTCCCCGTTTCCATGGACCATGTCCTGAAACTCGGTTGATACAATATCAAACCCTCAAGAGATGCTTGAAGAGGATAAGCTTGAAATGAAGCACTAGAAAGAAGCCTGAAAAGCCTGAGTGCACAGAGGATTCCCTGCCAGATGCTGAAAGAAAATGGCTGGAGCTTCTAGGGTGACAGATTCTCATCTCAAAATAGATGCATACACCCACACCCCTCTTAAAATGAATATTCACTGCTCAACTTTCTTCATTGCCAAGGGGGCTCAAAACAGTAAGTGATCCGAGTTAAAAATACTGCCTTTGAAACTGACAGGCAAAAAAAAAAAAAAAAAAGGTTTAATCCAGACACAAATCTAGGTCCCTGGTCCAAGTTATCCATGAGCTATCCCTGTCCAAAAGCCACGCAAACCACAGGTCAAAACAGCCATACGAAGGATGGGCAGCAACACCTGTGCTAGTTTCATCTCGCTATCAGGGTGTAAGAGCTATGAAAATATGATGCATAGGCTTCAGCATGTTAACCACCAAAATACAAATCCTACTGCACCTTGAGCACAGACTTTGATAGTGAGCACAACCAGAACTCCATCCTCTGATGCAGGTTATTGCACAGGTCCCAGGTACTGTGGAAAGTGCTCCAATCCCACCTTCATGCCACCATGTTCAGGCACCCACGGAAATAAGAGACGCCACACTTCAGTCTCTACCTACTGCCAGCCTCTTTACTTCCATGGCATGACAGAGTAGGTAGAAGCACTAATTTCAAGGATAGCACAGAAGTGGAAAACATAGGCCAGAAAACTAGCTATACTTTGTATAACGCAAAAAAAGAACCAATGCCAAATGCTATTTGAGAACTCGCTAATATCAGAGACCAAATACTCAAGACCTTTCCATCTTTTCCAAACAGGATTCCATTTCTCACTCTTGAGGCTGAAGAAGTGCTACCAAGGGTTAAACAGCAGCCCTTCATTCTCACAACATATGCAAAAGTCATGGATTATTTAGGATAAAAAGCAATAATCCTTCCCTTTGTGAACCTATAATCTGTTGCCATAGAAATAGGTGTAAAAAAATCATAAGTTCCCAACCTGCTGGATGAAAAAGAAGAAAAAAATAAGGTTACTTAAGGCAAGATCATGTAGGTAGGATGCTGATTTTCTAGTAATTGGTCAGGACTTTAAAAACAAAAAACAAGTACTGCATTCAGAAAGACTCTCAAATACAGTTTTAATGACTTTGGAGCTATATATACCTTGACTGAATTCAGGTAGCGGCTGAATGTAATAAGCTAGAGCACACATTGCTTCTAAAGTCAGACATTCTGTTATGAAGAGACAGAAAATGCAAACC
>KZ508535.1:27176-43737 GCA_002844005.1 Limosa lapponica baueri | reverse complement strand
GGCGCCGCGCAGCCCCGCAGCGCCGGGTGGCTCCCGCCGCCGGGCATCGCCCCGGGGCGCCGGGGATGGGCCGGGGGCCGCCCGCGGTGCTCCCGCCCCCGGTGCTCTCCGGGTCTGCTGGTGGAGGAATAAAGGTCTCCGGGGAGGGGGGAACGGCCTCCCCCAGCACCCAGGCGGGGGTGCCGCGCCGGGGGTCCGGCGGCCCCGGCCTGCCCCCGCTCCGGCTCCCCGGAGAGCCAGCTGCTGCGCGGCAGGTCCTTAAACCTGCCGGTTTCATTCCACGTCTTAAATGTGCATGAAGGAATTAAACTGCACGAGTGAATAACAGCATTAGTTTCAATTAATTTTTATCCTGGCAACAATAAACTTTAGAAACAAAGCGCTTTTACATCCTTAATTAGTCTTGCTTCCCATCTGTAGTCTTTTAAGTGCCTGCTCCTTGATTTAACTTTGTCCCTCCTTCAGAGCCGCCTCCTTTTTCATTCTTCTCCCTTTTTTCTCGTTATCCCTTCCAGACTGCTGCCCGTTTCTTCCCTGCAACCTTTCACCCCCCTTGTCCCTATCTGTCTGCTCTGCTCTGTGCAGTTTATTTCTACTGTATTTTCCCAACATCAACAGCAGTATTGGTTACCATGGCCCCGAGCTATGTGCAGAGGTGGGAAAGCTTCATCCGCCCAAAAGTTCTTACACTTTTGAAGTCTTTCTTTTAGTAGGATCTGAAATGTATCATCTAGAGTGTGTATTAAATGAACAGTATTCCTGAAGGCTTTAGAGCAAGAAAGGCAACACCCTGGAAAATTCTGCAGTCTTTCAGCATTCTCTGCCCCAGGGTTATAGCCCTGGGCACGGAGCTGAATGGAGCTCTTACAACTGCCTTCTGTTTACCTTTTATGGTTAAAATAACAGCTTAGCAAAGAAGCAACTTCATGGAGAAACGATTCAGTGAAATCATCTCAAGCTGTAGCAGCATAGCTAGTTTAATCACCCCTAGAGAGCTGAACAACTGTGAGCACAATGGGACACAAAATCATTTTGTGTGTAAATGAGCATGGCATTGTGATTATTTCACTTTGCATGGGCAAATAGTTTTTACAAGCAGTACTTATGCAGTTAGCTTAGAAAGGCAGAAAAAGATAAGCTGGCTCTGAAAGATCTTGGTGTGTAATGTTTGAAAAACTAAATATTCAGATAATTTGGGAATCAGGCTCTATTGATTTTGCCTTCAGCAGGTTCCTGCGTTACTTATTAGAGCAGGGTTATTGCCTGTGCCACTAGTTGGGATGCTGTATCCCGTTGTAGGCAACTAAAGAGCAAGGATTATTTTACATGGTTTAATAAATGAAGTTTGTTAGTGTTTCTGCTATATTTACCCTTAAGGTTTTAATTTTCACATCGGTATTAGAAAATATGTGCATAAAGACTTTCACTGGATAAATACATTTAGGATTTTGCTTTGTGCATAAAATAAGTACATTACTCAGTGTGATGAATTTTAGCTGCGTTTTACATTAAGAAGAGGAAGGAGGCATTAGAAATAGGGTTACGGTACTGTAAGAAATAGGGGGTATTTATTCTTTTGGAGCAGTAGGAGTGTTTTCAGTGCCCTCTAAGTAGTGCTTAACAATTACGCCCCTTGATAATTTGCTCATATGAAAATGACTGAATTCCACAACTTCAACAGAAATGTAGCATTCATTTTTTTTAACGCGAATCCTCTCCAACAGGGGAAAAGCCTATGTTGTAGTTTTCCTTCTCCTCCCCTCCCCGAAAAAGCCAGTGGCACCCTCAATAAGTATGAAAAGCCATGAAAGTTTGAGAACTATTTTAGCTTTCCAGTGATTTTCTATAATTAAGTGTTTTTTCAACACATGCTCTAGCTGAGAGATGCCAAAAGCAGAGGATTGTTCAAAAGGTCCCTCCAGTGAATAGTATAAATTAAATATCTACTGTGTGAGTATGGCCTCACTGAGAATCTCAGACTCTTTACAGATCAAGGAATTTACTGGTATACTAACATTAAACAAAATCCTAAGATAGCAGCAGTGTTTAAATATGCACAAATAGATTCAGATCACTTGATCTTTAGCTATCTGTGCATATTTTAAAATTGAAGTCTGTATTTCAAGACAAACGGTTAAATGTAAGACACGTTTACAGAGGACTGGAAGTGCTTTGATTTCATTTGGAAACTGTAACAAGGGGTGCAGATGAGCCCTAATTAGGCACTTGTTTTGTGAAACTGCCTGAGATTTATTTCTAAGGCAGCTCTGTACCGTGCGAGGTCTGTACCTTTATCATTAGTGATAATAGTTGGGGTCTGAACAAAGGCAGGGTTGACATTCAGCCTGGATCTTCTGACCCTTTCATTTAAGTGAAGTAGAGAGTGAACATGAGTTTACAGTGCTCTTTGGTAAGAAAAAACCTCCCTTTGTCTGCATTGGCAGACAGATGAGGCACCCACAGATTAGTAAACACATCGCTGAAATACTGTAGGTACTTACATACTAAGTTGTTTTTAAAAGTTAGTTCTTTTATTTATGCTGTATGGCGTATTTACTGAAGATTGCCCACAACAGGCTCTTGTGGGAAACAAGAAAGCAGCGTCTTCAGTCATGAAAGGATTCAATCACTTTCCTTGAAGGTGGTGCTGTAGTAAAAATGTTAATGCCCAATTTCGCATCGGCTGACACAGAAGTCCTAGGACAGAGTTGGTATTGGCTTCGTGCTCAGTGCAGATGCCCGTCCAGCCTCCGCGGAGAAGAGGATGTGGATTCATAATGGGGTGATGTATTTCTGTGCTGTCGATGCAGGGGGTTCTCAGGAGCTAACCAGGGTGAAGTGCAGCAAACGGAGATGTTGTGGTGACTTTGTGAAGCCATCCAGATGTATTAAGATTTTTTCAGTCCCTTTCTGGTAGCTCAGAATTTGTTTTTTTGACAAAGGGGGTTGCTAATTGTATGTTTGTGGAGTGGTGTAGCCAGGCATCTTGTGCAAATGCTGCTAAGAGAGAGGCGAGAGCAGCTTCGGATTTCTGAGAAACGTTGTCAAAGTAATGTGGGAGAAATGGGAATTCACTTTGCAATGCTGCATGTAAAGTGCTTGTCAGATGCAAGGAAGAGCCTGGATGCTCGGTAGCATGCTTGCAGAACAAAATACCAAGAAAATTAGATTATATTCGGAAATGTCTTCAGCTATAATGTTTTGCATGTGTTGCTTTACCCATAAGGGGGAGAATGGATGGACGTTTTCTTAAACTTTTCATAAAGGGTTTTTTTCCCATTTGACATGTATGCCGTCTGTACTGATTGAACTGAAATCAGCTTTGAGACACACGTTTCATGCAGGATAAGCTGTGCTTTTCTTACAGAAGAGAATTGAGGAATTTTCTTTTGCTATGGTTGTCCTGTTCATTTTTAAGACATTTCAGTATTTTTTTGCTTTGTACATCAGCCGAAGATTTTTGGACTCAATTCAGAAATTTCACTCGTTTTCAAATGTTTTTAGGGCAGTAAACATTAGGTGGATTGTTGAATTTGTGATTTCACATGCCGGATTGTACAGTAATTCCTAACGCGTCTTGTCATGAAAGCATGGGTCAGTTTATATATCTTCCCGTTTTCACTGCTCCCAGGTATTAATTGTTTTCAGTTTGAAAGCTTATTACTTCTTTATGTCTAATATTAAGGCTTAACTGAAAATTACGCATTTATTTCACAGTTATTGAAAATAAACCAGAAAATTGATCTTAGTTTGATGTGAAATTTACTACATGTATAAACTAAATGCCTTAGGTACTGAGGAAGTCACTAATTTAGAGGTGTCTCGTTACTGAGACAAACTTGCAAAAACCCCCTGAATCCCAATTCACAAATTGGTTATTCGTTTGTCAGGGGATATTTCACATCTAACACATAAGCCCGCGACCTTTAATTAGAATTTTGCAGTTTGTTTTATGCCCCTTGAGGCTGACACCTTGAAAAATTTTTTTTCTTGATTTCTTATTGCTAATAAGCATCTTTCTCTTCCCCTCTGGTACTTTGAAGAAAATGATGCAAATACACTTAATTACAGTGGTGGCAATAATTTGTTAGCCGAATATGTGATCAGGCAGATGCAAAAATGATCTGATTAGATCTGTGATCACGCTGGAAAGAAAGGTAACCCACTGCTAACATTTAAGAGGAACTGTTCTTCTTTTTGCCTCGCCTTTGCAGGAGGGAAGAAGCATGTCCCGCCTGTCTCTAACACGCTCCCCGGTTTCTCCTCTGGCCGCTCAAGGAATCCCTCTCCCCGCTCAGCTCACCAAGTCCAACGCGCCCGTGCACATCGATGTAGGAGGACACATGTACACCAGCAGCCTGGCCACCCTAACGAAGTACCCCGACTCCAGGTGAGACCCTGGCGCTTCCAGGCTGCCCGTTCCTGGGCATTGCATGGGAAGAGGCGTGTACCTGCGAGGAATATTTCAGTGCAAAATGCGATTTATTATATATTCACCGGTTATGAATAATTCAGTTTCCGATTTATACAGTAACTTCACTGGGGTTCTACAGAAAAGAAAGCCTGTAAAATTTATGTATTATTTAGAGAGTCTATTCATTTTCCCTCTCAACATCTCCCGCGCTCTGCCGGTGTGTTTGAAGCACCTGTTGGTGTGCTGCCCTAGATTATTGCCAGCCACACCAAGCAACTTCTTTCCTTCACATTTAGGGGGAAAAAAAATATCCTTTTTTTTCTTCCTTTAAGAAAACAGACCGGCTCTGTTACACTGGGACTAATGGATGCTTGTGTCGGCCAGCCAGAATGCTAAGCTCGGTGGTATCTGTGTGGCAGTAGTCACCCCTCTGGGCAGTGGCTGCCCGGCTCTGCCCACAGGCAGCCACGGGTTGGACCAAGCCTCTGCATGCTTCAGGGTAGCCCTTGTGCTGGCCAGGGTGGTGACACGGCTGAGTGGCCAGTGTTATCACAGAACGGGCTACAGATATGGGAAATGCTGAATAGATGTGGCGTGAGGGTATTTGTGTATATGACAGAGTTCCTATGATTGGCCCGGCTGCCGTTCCCGCGGGGCACTGGGCACTGAGAAGGATGGGGGACCCTGGGCAGCATCAGGCCTGTGGAAGGGACTGAGGTTTTAAGGGAAGGGGTAAAGCCTATTCATTGGAGCACTACGTTAAATTATACCTGCGTCTGATTTACAGTTGCAATGGCTAAAACAGCTCAGCTTTTTGTCACTCAGACCACTGCTTTTTCAGGGGGGCCAGTACCGCGGGTGTCCCCCAGAGGAGGTGGCAGTGGCAGGGTCCACAGCACGCTCCGTGACGCAGGCACTGTTGACCCAAAACCAAACCAGAGCCCAGGTCAGCAGCTGCCATTGCCAGAGCTTTTGCTACCTGCACGGCCAGTATTTCTATACAGGGAGAGGTTTATTTTTTTGGTAGGACAAGCGGCGTAAAGCTCTAGTTGCGTTTGAAGATTTTTCATTGGAAAGAACTAGGGACTTTTGCTCAGATTTGGCAGGTTCCCAAGCAATAAATGACATTTATGGAGACACCTTGAAACGCCTCTGATGTCATAAAGCATATGGCTGTGATTTCATTCCAAGGAGAAGGAGCTGCTGAAATTCTCCATGGAAAAGAAACAATTATTAAAATACCTCTATTTTATGACTAGGCCAAAATAATATGATTTTTCTAGACAGTGTCTGTTTAATGATGTCTGTGTGGTACTTCTTTAATCAGAGAGAAGAAATCTCTTCAGTGGGGAGAGATTTACAACAGAGAAGCAGACAAATGCTTCACAGTATAAAAAATACTGTGAAGATTCAGCAGTTGTAATGGAGTGGCACATCTGTTTCCACATTTTAAAATATCACCGCTGACACTATTTTTAAAATATGCCCCATATCAGACTTACTTAATAAAAACTTCAGTTATGGAAGCTTTGGGAGAATATACATAAGTTCACAGATTTTATTTAAAGAGAACAGAGTACTGATCTAGTGTTCCCCCCCCTTCTTTTTTTTCTGTTCGCTAAATAACAGAAGTGCATTTATTCAAGTTTTGCACTTTGTTTATACTAAAATACAGAACTTGTGACTGACCAGAGCCCAGGTGCTGCCCGATGTTTTGCTGTGTATTGCCTTAGGTTTGTACGGCGGTGTTATCTCAGAAGGCTTGAACGCTTTTTCAGCTGCTAGAACTTCATTTCCCACTGGAGTAACAGCTTACGGGACCAGACCTGTAAATCAGAAAGATTTAATAGTAACCACATAGAGTTTTACAGCAAAAGATATCCCTTCACCCATGTCCCACGACATACTGCTACATAAGACATACTGCTGCATACATGATGAAGCTGGATGGAGGGTACACCTCAATATTTTTTCATTTTTAAATTCTTTTTTGAATTTGGTTTTCTGCAGTGCTGCATAGTGGCCTTGGTGGGTTCTCCCCATTAAGTCGGGCCTGCTCTCATTCCCGGCTAAGGCAAATACTTGCCGTTATTTCTGTGGGGGTGGCTGGAGCTCCTGACGGTGTGAATCTTCCATCGGGCACAGACTCTCGTCGTGGTGGCCTGGCTGGGAGAGGAATCCCGGGTCTCCTACAGGTGTAGCAGGAAGGATAGAGATTTTCTGAGCCAGACCTCTGGAAATAATGGCAGAGCACTCTTGGCTTAAGCTCAGAGATGACATGCATGGCCACGCACAGAGGCATGGCCATACCCATCCACATCTGGAGCTTTCTGGATTATTTTGGACAGCGTTATTAACTCTCAGTTCGAGCATCAGCTTAAAATCTAAGAAATCAAACAAATTTGTAGACTGTATTTCAGCAAAAGATGTAAGCGCGTGCTGAAACACTTCACTAAATCTTAGCTCCGGTCACATAAAATACAGTTTGCACTCACTAAAATTGAAAGCTGTGGGAATAAACTTCCTGTTTGCTTGTGTTAGAACCCCCGTTTCTTTCTCTGTGCTCCGAAATCCCAGGTAGGCTTTTAGCTTGTAGTATATACTGCACATGTATGTTTAAGGACACATACAGATTGTGCACATGCGTGTAAGTACAGTCTGGGTTTGCATACACAGAGACATCACGTGCTGATGGAAAACACAAAAAAATAAATCATCGGATCATGTTTATGCTTCTGTAGTATTTTGAGGAGGCCAAATCCTGTTAGGTCCTGGACAAACTGTTCACGTTGACTTCCATGGGAGGGACGAGCTCCCAGCAGCTTGCCAGATCAGGCCCAGCAGGAGCAAGTATAGGTATGACCAGTTCCTGCCTATACCTGCTCTCCAGTCACCCTTCTGGTATGATATAAATTACACCTGACAGCAGGCAGCGGGATACAGTTCTTATTGTCGTTTGTTAGCATTGGCTGTCCTCCGCCGGCTCTGCCCAGCTTGGGGGGCCAGCTCTGGTTCTTCCCAGCTTGGGGGGCCGGCTCTGGCTCTGCCCAGCTTGGGGGGCCAGCTCCGGCTCTGCCCAGCTTGGGGGGCCGGCTCCGGCTCTGCCCAGCTTGGGGGGCCGGCTCTGGCTCTCCCCAGCTTGGGGGCCCAGCTCTGGTTCTTCCCAGCTTGGGGGGCCGGCTCCGGCTCTGCCCAGCTTGGGGGGCCGGCTCCGGCTCTGCCCAGCTTGGGGGCCGGCTCTGGCTCGGGGAGGGAAGGGACCCAGCTCTGGAAGGCTTTCTCACCTGAGTCAATGATGGTGATGTGAATTCAGAGTCCAAATCTTGCATTTCAGTGATCCCAGAGTTGTTTCAGAGCAACTTTGACGAGGTCTTTGATGTTGTTTGTATTAGTGCAGCTGCTGTGAGAAAAGCGTCTGTCCATTGATTAAATTTGCCTAAGTAAAGGGTGCCAGTTTAGGCGTTAAAGTGGGTAGATGCCCTCTTTCCGGTAAATTTTTATGGGCTACATAAATTCTCTCATCTAAAAAGGAGAAAACTTGAGCAGTGCACAACTGGTGTGACAGAGAAGAGGGTTAAACCGCCACCATCAAAGCTGGTTTCTAAATCACTCATGCTCACCTTACACACTGCTCTTACACACCTTTCCAGTTGGCTTTCTGAATGAAACACCATCCAGGAAAGCATGCTGGCCTTTCAGAGGGTGAAAGGTGAGGAAGATGAGAAACATATACAAAAAATTGTGGTCAACAACAGCATAATGATGGTGGTCACAGAAATTATCTCGAAATAATACTATTAATCCCTCTTCCTATAGCTCTTTGAGGCTGCTCTCGGTGCATAGCCAAAATTGCCATTAAAGATAACAAGTCTGAAGGTACAAGGAGGCTGATGTTGCCTTACCTAGATCTGAGGCTCATTTTCAGCATGGTCTCCCACCAAAACTTCCAACTCTGGTAGCTGTGAGTTACAGGTAGAAAGGAAAAAAAAAAAACATTTAAGCCGTCAACATCTTATTTCTAAAGTAACTGGCTAAATAGACAAATTGTTTATCTTTGAGACCATTTCCTCTAGAAATTCCATTCATGTTTTTACCCAGAGGACGTCTAAAGCAGCTCCTTCGCACATTGACACTTGAATACGGATTTATATGACAGATTGTAAAAGCTGCAAAAGCTCTAGCACATCTATAAAGTGAGTCACAAATTGTATTTATCCAAGGGAGCGAGACAATTCTTACATTTAAGAAACAAACCCACACCAGAACGTGCAGTCAGGAGTACCCAAAGCCAGATCATCCCATCTCACCCCCACCAGGTCAGTGGCAGACATCTCATTGACTTCAAGGGGAAGAGAAGTTCCAAATCTCAGCAAGCCCCAGCTCCAGGATTTCACTGGAAGTTTTGATACGGGTTTGAATTTCTGTTAGAAAGCAGTGCCAGATTTTTCATCAGAAGCCTGTCCTTTTCACAGCCCCGAATAGTGTTTTTATCTCAGAGAACTGCTGTGAGCGCTTTGCGAGTTGTTCTGCTATAAAAGGTAAATATATTTACCTTACATTCTTGGCTAATTAGTATGTGTTGTACAGCCCTCTATTAAAGATAACTATGTTCTTCTGTTCAAAATGTGTGTACAAAAGGTCATGCTTTCTGTGGCGTCAGTCGTGACAAAAGCAAGCAGGAATAATTCTAATTGAAGCGGCGATGTCTAGGTGGGAATGGTGGGGGTGCACAGACCCCGGGGAGCTGCCCCCCTCGACAGTTTGTAGTTCAGGACCTGTCAGACCAGACCTCTCTGCTCCCAGGCTTTCCTCTGTCAGGGTACCCTAAGGCACCCACTGTTCTTGGGTATTTCTGGTGGGTTTCTTACCTCTTCAGGAAAAGGGAGCATTTTGGCCCCGTGGCCCAAGATGTGCTGAGCCATAGAGCACCTTCTGATCTCAGCTCTTGGGGCACCTGGGCTTTCCCACCCCTTCTCTGGAGGCTCCGTCCTCCAAAGAAAACCAGCACAGGCTTTATGAACTGTTTCAGAAACTAACGATGTGACCTTAGCTCTTGCAAGACATAGTAGAGTTTTCCAGACGTATCCCTACCTCACTTTTCTCAGAACCTATGGACTTTTTTGGTGATTTACAAAGGAGTACCCTAAAGCACATGTCTTCTCCTCTGAATGTTTCTTGTCAAAACAGTCATTCTTGTATAGACCCTCCCTCACCCAAGCTCTCTTACCAAGCGGGACCGTCTCTTTCTAGCTACCCTGCGAGTAGCAGTGATTTTTAATTCCCCTCCCTTTTCCTCCAGCACCTCCATCTCTCTGGTGGCTGGAGCTCAGCCCTGTCACCTGATATCTTCTGCTTCTCCCCCTGTTTCTGCAGTCACAGAGACTGGTCTGAGTTCAGAGGAATGCTTTTCTCCAAGTTACAGGACCTCTCTGTTGTCCCTGACAGGACATGATCACTGACATCGTGTAGTGTAATACAGTGGTTCCATAAGCTCAAACACGGCGCTTACTGAGCTACAAGGCAGGTTCTCCACATCAGCCATTACACCTAGGGCTCCACACTGGGTCCTGCTCTGTTCTTCTTGGGAGGGAGCAGGGAAATTCTTAATTCAGATGTGCTCAGGATGTATAATTTGTATTTAGGATATATAATTGTTCAGACTTAGCACGCTTGAGAGCATCTCTTACTTCTTGCTCATGTAGAACCAATCTAATGTCACTCTTACCGTGACTTATTTTCTGATTCCCCATCAAATCTGTATATTCTTGATGTTATTACAAGAAAACAATGTCCAATTAGCAAATTCTGTCACTTTCCCCATGCTGGCAGTTAGGGTGTAGATCAGACCTGTACTTTGGACAGGAGGTTAAGTGGAGTGAAGACCAGATTTGCTCATAACTGGAGATTGTTGGTGGCTGCAGAAGCACCAGATCCCACTCTGGAGCATCAGCTCTCCTGGGTTGGCACAGCCTCTGCAGCATTGGTAGTGTCCATCCTGACTTTGGTGTCTCCCAAACCTCTCCGTGCCGCTGTCGTTCCATGCTGCTCACCCACCCACCACCTGTATAGTCTCTTGTCCCTCTTCAGTCCCTCTCCCATCCCCTGCACGCCCCCTAAACGACTATTTTAAGCCCAGGGAAGGGGACAGGCAAGCGCGCTGCCGTGGCACATTCCACCCTTCGTAAGGTCCTGCTCTTCCCACCGAGGACAGTTGTTGAGCACCCTGTCTGTGGGGTGACACCGGGCTCTGAACGGTTGTGCGTTACCCAAAAGGCGAGGAGTTCCTGAGCCGGAGCCAGCAGCCCACGTTCAGGCAAAGCGCTACAAAACGCGCCTGCATGCGAGCTGCAGCGCAAAGCTCATTAATTTTAATGGGTATTGTGAACTTAAACCGTACACAGACTTTAAAGCAAAACACCTGAGGAGGCAGGAGCAAGTGTTTTTCCTGCCCGTTACAGATGCTGGGAGATGCAGGTTGTGGGCACGCTGCACGCCAGCCCGGCAGCTCTGGGGACGGGGGGCGAGCCTGCCGGGGCTCCCCATGGCTCTGCCCCTGGCCAAGGCCATCAGGTGTGTGCTGCAGATGAGAGCAAGAGCCGAAAACCAGAGGTTTTGGTTATATGCAGTGCCTTTTTCTGAATTAACATAAGAATTTTCGCAGAGATTAAAATCATGTTCGGTTTCATTTCATGCACCTGCAATTTAGAGATAAATATTTTTTGAGTTTTTCTTATTTGTTTGTTGACTGGGCAAACCTCTTGTTGGTTTCCAAGGGAATTTTGACCAGCAGAACCCTTAAGGCAAAAAAACCCTTAAAAAGCACCTTTCACCTTCCCACCCTCTGTCTCCCCCAAGTCTGCCTGTGGATATATCACTTACCGGAGTGGGAGCTGGAGCAAGTGCAGAAGCTCCCGTTGCCAAGCTGCTGGATCAGAGGGCATAAAAAGAGCCGGTCTTTCCCCATCTGCAGAGCCCAGCATTGCTGTTCTGTCAGGTGCTGCGTGGCTGAGGTCCCACAAGTCCATGCTGTGCTTTGATAAGCCGTGGGGAAGGTGTGAAGCGTGGGTTCCCATGGGCTGATGGACCACTGTTCCTGCTGGGATGCTTCCAGTGAGTGAGGCAGAGCATGGGGCTGGAGGTGAGGAGCCGCTTCCCCTCGCAGGCAGAGGAGGAGAGAATAAGAATAATGTGTTATTTTTTGCAGAAAATAACACTAATCTGTAACAGGGGTGTAACGACACCTGGGAAGGATGCTGTTAGATACCCCGTCTCAATCCCGGACTGGGCATCTGGCACAGCCCATGGAAGTACACCATAATGGCACATTTCCCCGTGTTACCCAGGGCTGCTGTTGCCCAGCTGGAGCAGTAGCTTTGGTGGTGGAGGAGAATAGTCCCTGTAGTCCTAACCCTTCACTCTGGGGACTTGGGGGGGATGGGAGGGAAGGAATTTACATGGAAACTGATTTTTCAGACCCGTCTGCATCCACCTCTCCAGGATCTTCTGCTCACTGGCACGTAGGGAGCCCCAGCAGAGCTGAGCTGTCTGCTGTGATGAAGGTGTTTACTCCTCACAGGAGTGGGTCACCGCTGCCTTGCCCAGCTCAGCCGCTGCCCGGGGACTGCGGGGAAGCAGCGTCTGCCCCTCGGGAGTACGGAGCTTACTGTAATTGGGTGCTCAGATGGGGCCCTGCCGATGAATGAATTATTTGTGTGTTTACTTGGAATATTTGATGAAACGTACAAGAAAATACTGCCTGGCTGGTCTCTGATGGACACTTCCTTGGAAATTACTGTTTCTCTGTATACATTTGCAGCCTGGGTTGTGTGTAGTTCTAGGCATAAAGGGGTATTACGGCATCTAGGAGGGGCAGACCAAGCTAGTGATGGAGAGGAGATAGCAAATCAACACTCCTCTGACTGACAGAGATTAGTACTTACAGCACTACACAGGGCTGTAGTGCTGTGCCTGGCACAGGCTGTTCAAAAACCTGAATTTAAGAAAACTGCACATTCCTATCCAGATACGAGCTTATTGGGCTCAGCTAGTCAGAGGGGAGAACAGGCATCTCCGTGCAGCTTGGCTGTGGTCAGGAGGGGTGTCACTTACAGCCGTCCAGAAGGTGAACGTTGAGCAGTGTCTCTGGTACCTTCGGTGCAGATCCCAGCTGACCTTCTCTCGTTTTCTGCTCTTCCCTTTCTTTTTCTGCAATGATAACACGACCAGAGCTGAGTTACACTTCGCACATTAGTAATTCCCACCCTTCTTGCTCACAGCAGGTTGAAAACTAGCCTTATTAAAAGTCAGAAAGAGAAGCCAGCAGACAAGGAGACCAAAAATTCAACATTTTTTTTTTCTTTTAAATTTTATTTAGCACTCTCTATTTATAGCAGTTTCTGAGGTGTGTTGGTCAAGTACTTTGCCATTTCTTTCATTGCTGCTTTTGCTTACCACTCACCTGACAGGGCACCATGGTGCCAGCAGCACAATTTCAGTATTTTTTCAGCAGTCATTTTTGGGGCGGTAGCGTGAAAAGCATGAGCATCATATTTTGAGAAACCAATCCCATGGGATGCTGTGGAATCAGCCTGTATCCTCCTTCCACGTGCTGCTGGCGGAGGCTGTTCCTGCTGGTGAGCGTGGGCTGAAGTACAGCCCCTGTGCTCAGGTTTACACTGAGAGCAAAGGGGAATCCCTTTATTGATGGCTTCTTCGTATGCTGCGCACCCAGCTCCCTCATCGCGGGGAGAGGAGTTGTGTAAAGAGGCGGATTGGGTAGCTTTGTACTGGAAATCATGTCCCGAGGTCACGGCAAACCACCGGGACCAGTGGGGCAGACGAGGTGTTACCTCTTCACAGTTGGTCTTTGAATCCACGTCACTGGTGTTTGCCTTCTGATTTATAAAGACCCTGCGATGGCAAGTCGGCTTGGTCTGCTTAGGGGGATATTTCATGAACTACTTAGGAAGTTTATAAAACAGACTCCCTGGATTATGAAGCAAGGGGGTATCTGTTTTGTAAGGAACATGTTATGAAATGAATTTGTCTCTAGGCCTAACTTAATTATTTTAATGATCCCACTGGTGGTTGTCGTAGGTGTCGTTCTGTGTATATATTGTGACCTACATGCTTGTGATCATTTATGAAATCTAAGATTTAAAAATACATTGGACCTTATTAATTCCTTGCCTGCTTCCACTGAAATAAATGGAGGTGGCTTGGATATTGGTAGGTTGGGCCAAATCTCTCTTCCAGCAGAGTCAATGAGAGTTTTACTGTAAGCTTAAATGGAAACAAAATAAGCCCTATTCTTCTAGAAAACTGCCCCTAATGGTAAACCTGGCCAAAATAATCCCTAGCATAACCCTGTTGAGCTCTGTGGAGTTACACCAGGGATGGATGCTGGTGTGATGTGTGGAGAGGAGTCACGAGAACCAGAATGTTGTTGTAAGGTGCTTCTGCTGGGCATCACTGTACTCGGTCTCAGAAACACCTGGAAGTGTAAAACCAACGGGCAAATGAAGACAAAGCATCGTGCACATACCTTTCCTGCGCAGGCAGCCTTCCCAGAGAGGTGACTCCGCTGGCTTTGGAGGAGTTTCTCCAAATTCGTACCTGTATAACTGAAATCAGAATTAATCTATTCATGGGTTAATAAAATCTTTAAGAACAAAGTGCATATTTAAATAGAAGAAAACTGCAGGCATGCAAACATGGGATTCGTGTGTGAAAGCACGAGGGAGGCTGAATTTCTGGAGCACAGAGTAAGAAGGGGCTGTTGGAGGATGCCGGGCTGGGGCAGACAGGGCTGGTGGCCCGTGCTGCTGCTGGCCACATGGCCACTGCCAGCTTTCTCTGTTAGAGGGAATGTAATGAATTGCTGAGCACACCGAGTCCTTGCAGTGTGTCCCTTTTGCTGTACTGACATTAAATGCACAGTCTGGTGGCTGGAACAGGTGAGTGTTGTCAGTCACTCTCATCCCTGGTGTAACTCCACTGGGACAGTCACAGGGGGTTGGTGGCTCTCCTCACCCGGTTCCATAGCCGGGAGAGGCTGCAGAGCTGGGATTAAACTCTGGAGTTAGAAATTCTTATCTTTGTGCTCTGGCCACCAGACTGCCTGCTCCGTCGCCTCATCGGCTGTGATCAGCACGCACTTCAGTCTTTTGATGCTTAAAAAAGAAATGACTCCCGTCAACATTTTAGAGGGGTTTGGTTTTTTGTTTTTGCCGGATTTGCTCTCCCTTGAAGCCCTGCCAGGCAGGATGGCCTTCAAAGGCTAAAATTGCTGCTTTTTCATCTGCTGAGGAACCACGTAAAGCAAAACCTGCAAGGAGTCCTGTTCGTGGCTGCTGGGAAGCTGTTGTGCAGCGTTTGCACCATTGCTGTTGGTGAGACTCGGGAGGGATCGGTTGGCAAGCGCTGGAAACTGAGATTCGCGCCGTAAAGCTGAAAGGCTGCAGGAATCCCAGTCCAAAGGGCAGGCTCCCGTTACGCCCCTCTCCTAATGGAGTGCAGATGCGACCAGCGCTGCAGGTAATCCGGTTAGATCTGGTAGAGGCTTTTGCAGCCACAAAGCTCTCTCTGGAGAATGCGGACAATGAAAACCAGGGACTCTTTTCCACCTCTTTGGCATCATGCTGCGTGGTGCCCACAAGCTGTACCGGTGCCATTCACACCAAAGGCTGCAGCTTTGGCATTTGGGGAACGTGGTGTGCCTTCCAGGAGACTGCTGCTTAAATTCTGCTGTTGCAAAATTTACATACAATTTAACAGGCAAATTTGGCTAGTGGAACTCCATGGGAACCAGAAGATGACAATAGAGAGGAACTGGGTCCTCGGCTTGTGCTGAGGTTGTCTGGGAGGGAATGAGGGCTGAATTTGGGCCAGTAGTACTTAACACTGCTGTTGAATGAGGGAAAAAATTCAATGACCACTTTTTAATCTTGCAGAGGGGAAAATAAAAACCCAAGCGTGGATTTGTAACCAGTTCCAAACGTATTTCCTCTTCTGCTCACATCCAGTTACATTCTGTTTGCAGACGCGAGGGTTAAAGCGGGGGCCTCCTTCTGCTTTCAATTAAATCAAAGGATGTTTTGGCCTTGACTTCACTGGGCCCAGAATCAAACCCATGACCATGGTATTGTATTTAAGAATGAATCTCTTGCAGTCACATAAAAAAGCCAGGTTCAGCTTTCAATACCTCATCAGGGTCCAACAGTTAATGGCTTTCTTATTATTCTCAAGTTTTTGCCAAGCCTCATTCTGCACGGCGAGCGTCCTCTGTGCAGCAGGTGCATTGCTGTCTCCTTCCCGGGTGCCAGATCCCTCTCCATAGCCCCCAGACCAGAGGCTCCCCCTTTTTTCGGGAATGTGGCGGCGGAGCCGGGCTCTTCCCAGCGGATGTGTCGGCGGGTCGCTTCCTCCCTGTCCCCGCTCGCGTCCAGCTGCAGGAACAAAAAACCTACTGGAAATTCCAATTCCGTTCTGCCCAACAGCTCGGGCTCACCAGCAAAAACTACTGCCTTTTGCACAAGTCTTCCTGCTTGGTGTGGGTTTAAGGGCTTTGGTGGCTGTTCTCCCTTCAAAATAGCTTTTTAACGAATGGTTCTTGATGTGTTCAGTTTCTTTAAGTGAACAGGCAGGAAAAATACGTTGGGTACAACTTAATCAAAGGTAAGAATAAACAGGAGCATCATTCATTCATCGTTTCAAGTGTGATAACAAAAATACGGCTAGAGAACTGGATGCAACTTCCCAGTCACCTACCTGCTTGTAGGGAATTAAAACCAGTTGCAGTCTGCCTGTAGCTCCCTGCGGTGTCTTCGTGCTGGAGCGAGCGATGGTGTGAGCGGTACCGGAGGCGTACGGCAGCGTCGCTCCAGTGGTGTTGTGTTCTGGGGCTGGGCAAAATTGGTGTCGTTTATTCTCTGGGGGACAGAAGGATGGGCTGCAGGAAAAGCAAATCGAGGAAGAATGTAAGATAAGCCCTTTTTTTCCATATCACCATTCTCACAAACTGGAAAGCTTAGCAAATGAACCTACCAACCAATAGCCCAGCAGTGTGGGCAGATTCTTTTAAGCATAAAGCGAGTTTTTCCCTGCCCAGAGAGGCGGCGTCGTTCCTGTTCGCAGCCGGGGTGAGTG